>JAHWFP010222389.1:0-23034 GCA_023313725.1 Lithobius niger | reverse complement strand
AAAATTGAACTACTTTAACAAAGGAAAACCAATCATCTAAACAGTTTAGTATAGCGAAAACGTAGTGATCGCTGCTGAGGCCTATTGGTTCAGAGGCCAATTTTTTCCTTCACGCCAAACTGTGCCAAACAGACAGATGATTCAGCAGATTTTCGTCAGCAGTCACTCACGCATGGTATACCACTTGCAGTATTGCACGTTGAAAAATTGAACTACTTTAACATAGGAATATCAACATCTAAGGAATATGGTGTAGCGAAGAAACACAGCGATCAGCGCCGCCGCCACCTCGTTAGGAGGCCAATTTTTTCTTTATGTCATACAAGCTGCTGATTCAGCACTCACTAGTGTTGTTACCACGCACGGTGATGAGCAGTAGTACGAGCATGGCATACATTCCAGGACAATCCATTAACAGCAATACGGCTACAGAGAAAAAAAAACAATAAATACAGGAAAATCCATTAACAACCACACGGATGCAGACAGAAAGCCAATAAGTATGTGACAATCCATTAACAGCAATACAGATTCAGAGAGAAAGCCAATACGCAAAACAATCCATTAACAGCAATACGGATGGAGAGAGAAAGCCAATAAATGCAGGACAATCCATTAACAGCAATACAGATGCTGAGAGAAAGCCAATAAATGCAGGACAATCTATTAACAGCAATACAGATGCAGAGAGAAAGCCAATAAATATAGGACAATCCATTAACAGAAATACAGATGCAGAGAGAAAGCCAACAAATATAGGACAATCCATTAACAGCAATATGGATACACAGAGAAAACCAATAAATGCAGGACAATCCATTAACAGCAATACAGATGCAGAGAGAAAGCCATTAAATATAGGACAATCCATTAACAGCAATACGGATGCAGAGAGAAAGCCAATAAATATAGGACAATCCATTAACAGCAATACCGATGCACAGAGAAAGCCAATAAATGTAGGACAATCCATTAACAGCAATACAGATGCAGAGAGGAAGCCAATAAAAATAGGACAATCCATTAACAGCAATACGGATGCGGAGAGAAAGCCAATAAATACAGGACAATCTAGTAATAACAGACGGAAGCAGACAACAATCTGCTATAGATAGGTACTGCGCAACCATTAATAGCAACCAAAATATGATACAACACAGAAATGGACAGAAAGTCACCAATCACACGTCAATCCACTAACAGCAAAACTGAAGCAGACAGAAAGCCAGTAAACCCAGCGCAATCCATAGCAACCAACATATAATTTTGCCTTTACCTCACTTCAAATAAAAATCTACTTGAAAAAGAAATCTAGACACACGCTAGTGTGTCGCCCGCCAAGATAAAACGATAACATCCAGATAATATGTATATATGAGCATGGCGACCACTAGACACGTTGTGTATTTACAGCAAAGGGCGTTTGGCTGTTTTCAGGCATGTGAGGATAAATAACAATGCGACAGAAAAGGCTGAAACTTGTTTGATCGGCAGACTTTGGTCGCCTGACAACATAAAAGTCACTGTTAGACGCATAGCTTAACGCTTTCTTGTTGAAAAAACGACGTGAATAGCGTTGATATTTGCCTAATTCTTACTGCTACTAACGCTTTATTTTGTATCACGAAAATAAATTCTTCCATGCGGTAAATAAAGCTGGTTCTTAGCTCATTTTACAGGTATTGCTCTGGAGATGTGCCTTTTTCATATGGACCTTTCTAATTGGTCAAGTGGTTCAGGGGTTAGTGAGCACCAAAGGTCCAAATTGATTGTTTTACATTGTTTTAAACATTATTTTTATGCAACAATGACAAACTGAGAATTAAAGAAATTCATGAGTTTGCAAGGAGATACTGCAATACTAATAAAAATGCTAATCAAATGAAACAAGCGGCTATAGCGACTGCCTAGTCGCACCGGTCTTCTGTACGGTTCCTCCACTTCCAATGTTGAGGCGCACACCTCTATCATGCACTACAACTGCTGTTATTATTTAATTTAGTTCCGTCGAAGCAGTCTATTAAACTGGACGTTGTAAACAATGGACGCGTCGAAGCAGTCTATTAAACAATGGACGTTGAAAACAATGGACCTTGTAAACAATGGCCCCCAATATCTGGTACTGTTGCGAAGTTGAAAAAAACGACGGACGGACGGACAAAGTCGTTGCAATAGTCTTCTCGCCGGTTACGGCGTACAGAAGACTAAAAACGTGACTGGTCTCCTCAAAATCTAACGAAACCAAAAAAAAAAGAAGAAGAAGAAAAAGAAATGAACCAGAAAACTAGATTGGCATTTCAAAATGGATTTCATCAATTTGGACCAAAAATTACTGATATCTATTCCAAAACAAAACTTGTTAAAGATTCCTGCCAAGCTTTTCGGCCGTGTGAAGTCGTGATATCAAACGCCAAGCTCTTTCGCCAAGCTAATCCCACCGACTAATCCTTCAAACGTTAAATGAAATGATTGAAAATTGCACAGTAAGCAATTTTCATACGTTTCATTTAACCTTCGAACTCTTAGTCGGTGGGATTGGCTTGGCGAAAGAGCTTGGCGTTTGATATCACGACTTCACATGGCCGAAAAGCTTGGCGGGAATCCTTAAGAAGTTTTGTTTTGGGGTAGATTGTTTACTACCTGGAGAAATTTCTCGATAGGCTAACGGATTCCTACTGACAAAATTGGTAGATCTCAACGGGTTTTTCAAACCACAACATGTACTAGACGCAAGGAAAACAGTAGCCCAGCAGTTAGACAAATCTAAATACAAATACAAATACAAAACACAAAAATATAAAAGCTACTCTGAAAATATGGTTTTGTTACACGACATAATAAGGGCTTATTCAAATTGTAAGACGTTTGTGAAAGTCGATTATTGTTTTGTTTATTATTGTTTTGTAAACATATTTCAGGATAATTCGTATTGACCTAATCCGTTCAGCTACCAGTGTGATCTATTTATAAAAGATTCACATATACGTTGAGTTCATTTTTACTGCTACAACAACAGCGTTTGTGTCGATTGATTAGGTTAGATTTATTAAATGAGTCATAACCAAAACGGATATTCTACCCAGTTACTAACTAACTAAACTACTGTATATACTGCCGAATAAACAACAACCCACAGCCTTTTTTCACAACTTATTTGTTTGTATCGTTCCCGAATTATACTTCTTCAACATAAACACTACCACTATTTGTAAATATGGAACCAAGAACTCATTTTCCTACGTGTTTGTGGTCCTTGCGGGAGGGGGATTTGAGGCTTAATGGCGCGTCAACAGCTAGGGCATTGGTACCAACCTTAGTCACAGAGCAGTGGTCCTGGTTGCCACTGCGCTACACATTACAGAGAATTGAATTTGAATTTGAATTTGAATTGTTGAGCCTCGGCTAACCGTCTTTAATCATTACAGAGATATTGAACAAACCCCCAAATCTGGATCTTACCATACATACATCTGTAGGAAGACCCTTAGGTGACCCTTATAAAAGGTTAAAATAATACTACGTGTCGTAACCACAAACAAACACCTAACAAAATTCAATCCCCTTCATTAATTGCGTCATTGTTACGTTAGAATTACTTTTTGTTAGCCCCTTTTTAAAGTATTCACTGTTGTCAAGTGTTAGGGACAAACGTACACGTAGGCTACTACATCTTAATCTTGTTATATCCTAATGAATGTTTGTGTAGGGTTGGAGATCTGCGCGGCTCAGATTTAATCTGACTGAATTACTAGATGATTTTACTCTAAGGATGAAATCGTATGTACATTTATATTGAAACATAAGTTTATTGCTTTTTTTTACGCTCTTGCTGCTGGTTTTTTCCTGCGGATGCAGTGAAAAGTCACAGGCAGCTATTTTTTTTTTTGAAAGGCCTGGCGTTAGTTATCTAAAAAAAAAAAATGCTTTAAAAAATGTCACGCAGGCAAGCAACACGCAGTCCCCTTTAAGTTTTGACCCTACATCTTTATAACACTCTCTAAAATCGAAGTAGAATTTGTCACTGTCTTTCCGTCAACACGATGTGATGAAAAGCGTGCAAATGAAAGAAAAAATTGAAAAGAGAGAGAAAAAAAAGAGGAACCATAGACCAAGTCACGAACCAACGAATGACGGCGTCGCCATTTTTTTTGATTTTTCGTTTCCATGGGAACCACTCTACGTCGACCAACATGAAGCCGCCAATTTTGGTGCGCGCATGAATTACGACAAAAGTCGTCGTCTCTCTCTCACGCTCCCCAGCCCCCCCCCCTCCCCCAATCCAGTCAGTCTTGCTCCTAGTCCCTCTTTTCTCCCAAAGATGGAATTCCTCCGTTCTGATTGGCTGGCTCTTTTCAGCTTTTTTTTTTTTATCACGATCTGTTCTCTTTTTACATCATAGCAATGACATTACACATTTCGGGCAAACGAACATGGTAGGCCGTGAGTTTGGGTTAACCTTTATTCATGTAATAATGATCATAATAATTTTATCAAGGACACCGGTCCGTATGTAAGCCTCATCATGAACTTCCATGTTAAACATCAAATCCTGTAGTTTCTTCCCTGTTAGACCAATGAAATTCGATATTTGGCTTCGCGTCATAACTATTTCACTGTATTAAACAATTTAGTGACAACAATCGAACTGTTTGGCCTCCCCAGCATGGCCATTTCTTGTTGTTGTTGTTGTTCGGCCTCTTTTTCCTTACCGGAAGATCGAAGCAGTGAACCAATTTACAGGTTTTATAGCGTTAAATGCAGGTAAACCTAGGGCCTTTTGAATGCTATTTTAATGTGACTACCATATTCTTGTTGTTGTTCGTCTTCTTGTTGGGGAAATTTTGCTGTCATCTTTAGATCGAACCAACGAACCGATTTTCATTTTCATAGCTTGAAACTTAGGTATGAACAAGGCCTAGGGCCTTTTTAACGCTGTAATAATGTGACTACAATATTGTTGTTGTTGTTCTTCTTCTTGTTGGAGAAATTTTGCATTCAGTAGAGATCGAACCAACCAATTGATGTCCAGTTTGCGTTCACGTAGATATCAAACTAGTTAACCGATTTTAAACTTTTATAGCTTAAATCGTAAGTTCTAACTAGGCCATTAACATGCTATATTATTGTAAATGATTTTTGTAAAAAATTATCTCATATCGCGATTATCTCGTTTTAAAATTCTAGTTATTTAATTAACCTGAAATATCTCCAAGAAACGAAAATAACGGATACAGATTTCTGCATGAAAAGCCAGCCAACTTTTCACAATTCAAAGTTCGGCAGTGAATTCAGAGCTAAAATGGCTCCCACCAATTTCATCCTCGCAATACCGTTCACTCACACTACTGTGGCCCGGAGGTCTTGGTTGGATTGTGACATGGACCCATCTTCAATTACCGATCAGATCTTCTTATTTCAAATAGGTAACTCAGATCTACTATTTTTTAATCACCATAACTAATATGAGGTAGCGGACAATGGTATCTCTAAAGACGAGGATAATCAGTCTTTAAAGGTACCAACACTGCGACCAGTGTTTTTCAACTCTGTAAAGTTACTACACAAATGAAACCTGAGTAGGTCGGTGGCTTGATAATGTTTACTAATTTACGAATCGGTTGGCCATCGAAGCGGAGCGATGTTGTTCTGTTTTGGTATCGTTTACGATTGCTTAACACTCACGAGAATGTCTCAACCACTGACATGATTGAAAGCTTGTACCTGAAATTCAGTGCTCTCAGCTGGCGGCACTGGAAACACTGCATTGAGCCTACCGGGGCGATGGTAGTTTGCAATCTCGTATTTCCCTGCCATGCGAATTTAGAGATTTTGTCACGTTTGCAAAGCGATGAAGTGGGTTCGCAGCGGCCATTGTTGTTCGGTCTGGTCAACGAGGTATCTTCTCCATCTTTTTAAGGGGGTCATGCTTTTGGGAAATCTGTTCTTAAAACACACATGCGTTCGGCTAAACCGGAGTGACAGCAGGACACAATCTTTAAGAAGCAACTTCCCATTCTGACATTAATCGTTCGATTTTGTTGCAGCGGCGTTTGTTATGTATCTTGAGCCTCGAAGTACGTAATCCATTCAAATTAATCTCCTTAACCTACGAATTCAGAATCTTTCGCATACACAAAGTGATGAAGTCGGCGACGCAGTGGCCATCATTGTTTCATCTGCGAAATGAGAAATTTACCAGGCAGCAGTGCACATTTTTACGGGTGCGAGCATTCCATCTATTCCTAAATTACACTGCATTTGGCTAAATCAGAGTGGCGACAGCCCATTATCTCTAGGAACCAGTATCTCCTTCTCAGTCATCTCTTTAATTTGTTGCATCCCTGCATCCCTGCCTCGATGTAAACGGCAATATCCCTAGACGGCGAATTCATAGTATGGTTACTGCTTCTGGCCAACCTACATCTGACTGAGGTTGGTGCCACTGACCTAGCTGTCGGCGCTCCATGAAGCCTCAATCCCCCACCCCCAACCTACTCTTGAAATACCATGCCTTGGGCTAAACCGGATCGGTGGCAAATTGTAATCTCGAAGATACGGCATCTTCTACTGATATTCTTCTCCTTGAATTTATTCAACGTCAGCCGCGACAAATCTTGATCACATTCCAAACACTCTCTTAAAATCACCTTTGGTTTGGCTAAACCTGATCGGTGGCAGTTTGTAATCTCAAAGATATGACATCTCCTACTGATATTCTTCTCTTGAATTTGTTCAACGTCAACCGCGACAAATCTTGAGCACATTCCAAACAATCTCTTAAAATACATTTAGTTTAGCTAAACCGGAGCGGTGGCAGTCCATAATAACTATAATGCAACATCTCCTTCTGACATTCTTCTTTCGAATTTGAAAGCTTCCGAAACCTGCGTACAGCACCGATCCTTTGATTGATCATTTATACTCGATCGATTTTGCTATTGAATGTCAGCTGCATAATCATTGCAACAAGAAATACCCTTGATTGTAGTGACACGAGGCAGAGTACGGAAACTGGGTGAGAGACAGTGGTGTAGTCGTGCAGGAACGCACAGGAGCGGTACTACTTCACTTTTTTCCCTGAGGGAGCGCCGCTCTCTCCGCGCTGGTGATCCGCGCTGGTTTCACTGTGGTTGGAGCCACTATACTATCAACATTCAACAATTCAAGATGGTATTCTCTCTGGTGCTTTATTGTTGCACATCATTTTAGCTGCCTTGCCTTGTTGACTGTAATAAGAGACACGTGTGTCGATGCGCTGGGTCACTGCTGCCGTCCACAAAATAATCAAACTAACCGTTCGCCGCGCAGGTTGACTTGGTTCCACTCTTCGAACACGTCGCCCAGCACAGATTCAGTGACTGAGGCCAACAAAAATCACCGTTTGTCAGCCAGTGTGCGCAAAAATTGGATTGAAGAAATTTTAATCCGTGAAAGCGTTTCTTAGCCAGTGTGTGCGAAAATGGGAGTGGGAGTGGGGAGTTGAGGGTGGGAATGGGAAGTTGGGAGTGCGAATGGGGAGTGGGAGTGAGGGGGTTGAGAGTAGGGAGTGGGGAGTGGGAGTGAGGGAGTTGGTAGTGGGGAGTGGGAATGGGACCGGGAGGGGGGGGGAATGGGTCTGTAAACTTAATTCATGACCGGCCCCGTGCGTAGCACGGGCTTTCTCTAGTTAATAATAATAATGCATGCATTCCGTTGAGACCTGAACAATAATCAGTAGGAAATTTGCGTTCATTTTTAATAGCACTATTAACCAGTAAGTTCAGCAGACGAATTGTAATGATAAGAAATTATACTTTTTGTCCCGTATAGATTTACGGCCACAACCGATCGCTACGTAAAACATTGCTATTTAGGAATATTTGGGAACCTTATACCCCCCCCCCCCAACTCACTGGTCAGGTTTGCCAGTCGCCACCTACATCTACTCCACTTTTTTGTTTGCCACTACACCACTGGCGAGAGAGGAAAAGAAGTTAAGAGGGTGAAAATAAGAGAAAAAGGCAGTGTTCATTTCGTCTTAAAGAATTGAATTGCATGTAAGATTGACCTATATGGATGTGTGGTTAGGTCAGGTTGGAAAAGTCTGAGAACAATAAATTACTTTATGTTGTTTATCGTTTGGGCCGTGTTGGAGCTCTGTCTTTTCGTATATGAATCAGAAGAAGAGATCTCCTTGAGTGAAACGAGATGACGCCAAATGAGTGAGCATTGGCGAGCGATACGCCTAGTAAATTAAAAAACTTTAGTAGTATTGTTTCACCAACCACTTTTATATACACAGCCATATATTTTGAGAAAGCAGACTGAACAAGACTCCCTATTGCTTGCCTGTTTTGTTAAATAGGACTGAAAGCCAGATCGGCTGGATTAGTGCTAATTAAATACAGATGCAAACCAGATGTTTCCTTGGCCGAGCGAGAATTGAACCTTCGACCAAAGGCCGAAATTCTACCGCTAAAACATTCTGAATTTAAGCCCAAAAGGCCACGGAATTGGGTTTGCAGCTGTATTTATTTCCTGTTTGTTCAGGCCAACCGTAGGTTCAGTTGTTTTATTCTTTAATTTCACTGCTTTGGCTTTGTTCTTTGTTGTTGGTATGATGCTTGAGTTATTTTTGTATTTTTTTGTAGAGGTTTGGGGGAAGTGGGCGACCCTAACATGATATAACTAAAGTGTGGGGATGGTTTAATGTAGGAAACTCAATAATGAATAGACATATTTGGTTGCGTTCTATATTTGATGGTCAATGTAAGATTTTGTACATAAGCTCAGCCTGCCGCGACTTTACCAAACAAAGCTATAAATAATTATTAAGGTGATGGATGGAGATAAATGAATAAGAATGACATGATGACTTACGTGAGGAGGACTGGGGAAATTGGAGAGGAATAATAATAATTTCTAGTTAAGTTACCAAATGTTACTTACAGTCATGGAGGACAGGGATGGAATAGGGCGTGGAATGCATTATTGTGATTACCTAGTACTAACAATACGTAGGCTAGGCAATGCACATGTTTTACAATTGATGTGATTTCAGAATACATTGAAGTGTAACAATACAGTAAGTGAGTATAAGAATAGAGGCAGGGCACACTTAAGATCGTCATTCAGCAAGCTCAGCTCAAGGGAATCAAGATGCTGGGTCATCAGTCCCAGCATCAGGTCGTCCAATATTGACGTTGGTAGGAGCTGAGGCAGGATGAGTCACTACATGATGGTTTCATTAAGCTGTTTCCCTGCACATGAAAACGGGGTACAACTACCCCGAAACGTTGTGATTTTCAGTACTGTTCCTGCACTTATTGGCTTACTTACCTTAACTATTCTCAGTGCTTTATTTTTCTTTAAAATTTCCTTCTGGTGATGTCTGATAAATTTGTTGCAGCAATATCTCCATATACCCTTCGCGGGGAATCGAACCCACGACCAAAGGCCGAGGTCCTACCGCTGAGCCATACTGACAAGGCCAAAAGGAAACGTCCATAGGCAGCATTTATTCTCTGGTGCCTTTATTGTGTGTTCTTGTGTGTTCCTTTCGGTTTCACTGGTGCGTGGCGCGCAATCAAGCTTCCTTCCAGCGACGATTGGAATAGTGTATGATTACATGTACAAGTGTGCGTGTTAAATGCTGCCTATGGACGTTTCCTTTTGGCCGTGTCAGTGTGGCTCGGCGGTAGAACCTCGGCTTTTGATTTCAAAGGTCGTGAGTTAGATTCCCCGCTCAGGCAGTCTGACATATAAGTCCAAAAGGCAACGTAAATAGGTTTGCTTCCATATTTATTTAACCAATCTCGAGCCCACTGGCTTTCCGTCTCGTTTAAACCATATACCCACATATATAAGCTGTGCTTTACTTTATTTTATTGTTATATCAGAATTAGTGACAATGACTTCCGGCGTTTCCTCTCACGTTTGGCGATGCCATCGGGGACCATTGTGTCCCTGGTAGGTCTAACCTTGGTGGTAAGGCATTCGTGACCCCAACCAAATTCCATCAACCCTACCTCTACTGTCGCGCCATTTGTCTTCATTTTAAACTTTAGTAATCTATGGCTTTTAGTTTTAATTTCGGATGGCTGTTAGCGATCGACAGGTCCTTGCCATTCCGGTTGCGTTTGCAACAGATTTATTTATTTATTTATATCCATACATTCATTCCTTAACCCCTTAAACTCCTTAAATAGAATATAATCAGTCTACTGAGCATTCGACTTCAGAGGACTTCGAGTCCACACAGCGATGAAGGGAGCGACGTAGTTGCCATTGTTGTTTCCTTTGCTCAAAGAGCAATTTACCGGACGTAGACAAATGGCTATATTTATGAACCTCGTGCTTGGTCAACTATTCCTAAAAACGGTAGAAAGATAACAGGAAAAGGAGTTGGCTATTAACTAAAATCTGATTGATTAATTTCTTCCTTTTCAACTCTTTTGTTTCCTTAAATTTTGCACCTATTTTTAGTCGGTTGCTTTCTCCTAGACTGCGGGGGGAATTAAATAACTTCATTCAGCATTTGTTGGCATGCATTTTCTGATTATTTTCGTCCGAATGAGTTATTTGAATAATGGAGGGGGGAGGGAGGAGAGTGTTAGGAGGTGCACTTGGGTCGAACGGAGCCACCAACCTAAATAATGTGAATCCTTCCTCAGAAATAAAGAGTGAATTAAAAAAAATAACCGAAAGGTTTGAAAAATCTTTGTGTACATGTTTTAAAATAGGTTAAGTGGCTGTCTATCTATTGGACGAGCCTGTTGTTAGCGCGAGTTCCGTTGCCGGCCTCCCCCCCCCCCCCGCACACACACCCAACTCGCTTAAGCTGAGGATATCTTGATAGTTAAAGTACAGGAGCCGAGTAAAATTTATGGCCGTGGCGATACAGTATTTGCGATAACACGGGAAATTATTCATATAAAATGCTGGCGCTTATGAGCTCTCCGCTTTCGAGTTAATTGGAGGACAACAATACAAATAGCGTTGATAATGGAAGCGGGAGTTGGAGGAGTCGGAGGCAGGCCGTGCGCGAGCGGTGTTATAAATAATGAAGACCCCTCCCTCCCACTCCCACTTGCCGCCCTGCCCCAACCCCAACCCTACCCTCCACCCCATTTGCCTTTTCTGTTATTATTACTGAGAGATGCCGCACATTCTGTGATTCCAGTGAATGAGTTCCAATTGAAATTTCAATTTTCTGCACATTGTTGTCATTCAAACCGCGGACGTGAAGGAGAAACAAGGCCTCGTAATCAGTCTAATAACGCAGTCACGGCGAGTATGCGCCACCGTTTCTGTTGTCGCGCGTTTCGGGCTTTGTGCCCCTGGAACTTTGTCATCAGATATGAATAATTATGATGTTGCCTATTGACGGTTTGGGGTTTGTCGTTTTGCTCGAGTGAATTATGTTGTTCAGCTTTGGTCTCTTTGGTTGTCAGATTAAAGCCAGTGTGATCTCACTGCTAGTTAATTTTGTCTTAACGGATCGAGTTTTTCTGGAGCTTCGAGTTGGCTGAACTATAGGATTAATCCTACATACACTACGTACCGAAATTTGATTGGTTAGAAATGGCCTAAGCTAGGTACAAAGATTGAGGTTTATTAGAGGAGGCACATTCTAGGTATTGGAAAATTATACTTGTTTAGCGTCACAATGTTGACGTTAAAACCGGGAACGTTTGGAGTGGGACTGCTCATCGTCTGAAGATTAAACTTAGTTTGGAATTGACCTAGTCTCTTCATGGTATAAAATTAGCTTAGGCCCGTATTCTGAACGCTGACTAAAACTCGTACTTGACTTAAAATGACGTCACACCTATTTAGTGCCATTCATCACCAGAACTTCGTTTGGATACATTTGGAAGAAATCGGGTGGTGAATGGCACTTAATTATAGGTGTGACGTCATTTGACTTGAAATGACGTCACACCTATTAAGTGCCATTCACCACCCGGTTTCTTCCAAATGTATCCAAAAGAAGTTCTGGTGGTGAATGGCACTAGATAGGTGTGACGTCATTTCAAGTCAAGTACGAGTTTTAGTCAGCGTTCAGAATACGGGCCTTAGTTCGTAACAAACCTAGGTGTGCTATGCGCATAAACTATAAGTAGTTTGGAGTAGGCCTACTATAGGTATGAAAACTGAGAATGGTTTAGGATAGTCCTATTTAGGTGTGTAAACTCAGATCAATCTCGTGAGTGGGCTACCGTACAGGTACGGAAATTAGGATTAGTGTTACCAAGAATTTATGGGATTGGGAAAGAGAATTTGTAACTCTAAAAAGTCCCTGTTGAAACGTGTTAGATCCATTCCAATTAGTTCCACCAGACTTTTCAGAGGGCGCCAGACGTTCCATCTTGTAATTTTTGCTCATTTTTTTGCCCAAATCTACAGTAAACTAAATTATAACTAAGCTAAACTAAATAGTAATTAAACACAAGCTAGTTTTGTTAAGGTTAGATTAATTTTAGGGTGAAAACTGAGTAGAAATTCCCACATAAAACTTTGTGGCGCCTTCTATAAACTGAGACGGAACTAATACGAAAGTATCCATGACGTTTCAGTATGGGGGTCTCAGTCACAAATTCTCCTTCCCATCCCTATAAATTCTTGGTGTAGTCCCACTGTGGGTATGAAAATTTAGATTAGTGTCAAATAGGATGAAAATTAGGCTTAATGTAATAATCGAACTCTAGGTTTGCAAATTAGGCTTAATGTAATAATCGAACTCTAGGTTTGAAAATTACGTTTATTTTAAATAAACCTGCTTACGATAGGTGCTGAAAATTTAGACAAATTTGAATTACGCCAACGACAGGTGTAATATTTAGGAATAATTTGAAACGGGCCTACATACGTGAGGTATGGAATAGGCCTACTCTGTGCATGGGATGATTACGATTAGTGTGATGCAGACGTGTGCTACGGTCTCATTAGTCTTATTGTTTGAAATAGGCCTATTCTAGGTATGAAATTTGAGGTTAGTATGAAATTAGGGCCAGTTTATAGAACACGCCTAGAGTAGGCCTATTCATGCCTAGAGTAGAACTTACTGTAGTCATGAAAATTATGATTATTTTCCTGTATAGGCCTATACAGGGTAAGAAAAGTGAGTTTTGTTTGAAATATCCTATAGCCAAAACTAGGTATGAAAATTAGAATTAATTTAAAGTAGGCCTACTTATTAAAATTAAGATTTTATTAAATTGATCCAGTCCCGCTTTGGATCCTAAGCGGAAATTCTGTTGCACCATATAGTTTGTTCCACATTATGTTTGCAGGAAACTGACTGTATGGCGACACATTTCCTTCCATTAAGACTGCAAAAGCATGTGGATATCACTCTTGCCGAATCTACACAGCTACTGTTTGAGTCTACGAGTGGGTTATTATAGTGTCCGCGGCCCATCTTGAGTTCGCCCCAGAATGAACACAAATAATCGATTGTACGTGTTTGGTCGCAGAGTGCCTTGTTGATATCCAAAGTAGTTACAAAAACAATGGCGGACGTCGGTTAAAGCCGCCCCCTCCAGGACGACGTAGCCGATAACAAAATAAGTGCAGTACTCAAGATACGTCGCGCACACTATAACGTGTTTTTGCACTCGTAGTGGAAAAAAACGTGGCGTCATAAAGTCAGTTTCCTGCAAACATAATGTGGAACAAACTATAGCAGAGCACCCAGTCACACACCTGTATAGGCCTGTCAAGATGCAACTATAGTACGATTGAGTAAGATTATACCCGGTTTCCCAAAAGTCAGGTGTCACCCGGGTGATAGCCTATATACCGGATGTCCATGCTGATAATGTTCATGTATCCATCAGGATGAACAAAGATAAACAAGCTGCTATAACGACTACCTAAGTCGCATCCGGTCTTCTGTACAGTTCTACCACTATACCAATGGTGAGGCGCACACCTCTATCACGCATTGCAACAGCTATCCCTATTATATAATCTAAAAGCAGTAGCCATCAGAACTGCCGACTAAAAATGTGTTAGCTTTTAAGTTTATTTTAGATTTTAGGCGTATTTGTTAACTTTTAGGCCTAATTCTTACCTGGAGCTTTAATTTCGTACGTAGCAGCCAACGGAGATTTGATTTGTATAGCACGCCTATTCATTTTTGCAACACGGCGCGCCTTCATGCACACAGTTACAGTGTTAAACGTAACACGCAACGTAGCCTATATATAGATCAGTGGTAGCAGGGAAATGACGGGAGACACACTGTTGATGAAGCCAGGAGCTACTCGTTGCAACTTGACGTTGCCGTGGTACGTGATTTTAGGCCTAATTTTCCTTTTTTAAGCCTAATTTTTCTAAATACAGTTTTAATTTCGTAAGTAGCAGATAGGCCTAATGGAGAATCTGGTTCGTCGATAAGCCTATTCATTCATGCAACAATGCGACGAGACTATTTTAAACGAAGCTAAAATGCTTTTGTTTTTGCGGTGGCAGTGTTGTCAATTCGACGATCAAATGTTATTATTTAATTTAGTGACGTCGAAGAAGTCTATCAGCTATAAAGAAGTAACGATGTTTTAATTTGTCATGTTATTTAACTAACTTTTGACACTGAATCGAACGTTGTAAACAGTGGTCGTCAATTTCTGGTATACCCGTTGCGAAGTTGAAAAAAAGCGACGGACGGACAAAGTCGTTGCAATAGTCTTCTCAGCCGGTACGGCTGTACAGAAGACTAAAATTTGGGGTGTATCAGCATGAACATACGGTTGGTGACCCTTGACTTTTGGACACCCAGCTTACCCTGCATAATCTTACTAGTTGCATGATTCCATCTAATTCGCAGCCTGGAACAGCGTGTTACACGTTTTTGTAAAGCGTCAGTCTCTTGTTATGCACGCTTCAACATATTACACCAGTTAAATAGAAGGCCAAAAACTGACTCCCTAGAAAAAAGAAACAAACCCCATTTGTCCAGGTAAAAAAAAAAATAGAAAGACGAAATAAAAACTGAGCTGCTTTGCATTCTAGAAGGCATGGCAAACAGGATCCCGGAATGAAACGTCGACTCCTGTCGTTTCGGTCTCAGTTGGCCGTCTCATAACGCCTGATGTCTGTCACCGTTAACTTGAGCAACTGGAGGGATTTACAGGCTGTCACTTCACGAGTGATGAACGAAGATGTCAGAACAAATTTACATGCGCCATTCCGGCTGAGGTGACAGATGGCTCTTGCCCGTCGCTTATCGATTAGAATCAGTTTCGTGTGACGGGAACGTGCCCCTCTAACGTACGTCTTTCAGGTGGTCTTCGACACGTGAAGCCGCCTTGACAATCTTGCAATGGCAGCCGCAACTGGCATCTTAAGAATCGCAGGTTAGTTTTTTTTTGTTTTTTTTTTTACAGCCTGTGTAGAGAATTGTTGTTTTAGTCTTCTGTACAGCCGGACCGGCGGAGAAGACTATTGCAACGACTTTGTCCGTCCTTCCGTCCGTCGCGTTTTTCAACTTCGCAACGGTATCAGATATTGACGACCACTGTTTAAAACGTTAGATTCAGTGTTAAAAGTTAGTTAAATAACATGACAAATTAAAACATCGTTGCCTCCTTATAGCTAATAGACTTCTTCGACGTAACTAAATTAAATAATAACATTTCATCGTCGAATTGAAATCCTAAAGATTTGTGTTAATGCAGCCGTAAATACAAAAACATTTTAGCTTCGTTTAAAAGTCTTGTCGCATTGTTGCATGAATGAATAGGGTTACGATCGAACCAAATTCTCCATTAGGCCTGTCTGCTACTTACGAAACTAAAACTGCCGTTAAAAAAATTAGGCCTAAAAAATGAAAATTAGGTCTAAAATCACGTTACCATGGAAACGTCAGTAGTTGCTACGAGTCTCTGCTGCAGCGTTTCTCCTGTCCTTCCCTACTACCACTGATCTATATACGCTACGCTGCGCATTACGTTGTAACACTGTAACTGTGCGCGGAGGCATTCCGTGTTGCAAAAATGAATAGGCTTACTGTATACAATCCAAATCTCCGTTAGTTGTTACTTACGAAATTAAAGTTGTAAATTAGGCCTAAACGCTGACAATTATGCCTAAAACGTAAAATAAGCTTAAAAGCTAACACATTTGTAACGGGCAATTCTGATGGTTACTGTTTTTAGATTACATAATAGAGACAGCTGTTGCAATGCGTGATAGAGTAGTGTGCTTCACTATTGGTAGTGGCAGAACTGTACAGAAGACCGGATACGACTAGGTAATCGCTGTAGCCGCTTGTTTTATTTATGTATTTGTTTATTCATAAAATGTTTGCAGCGGCCAAATAGAACAAAGCAAAAAAAAGCACAAAAGAATCACGTAGGAAAAAAGTACGAACATTCGAATCCTTGGAACAAGGCGGGGTTGAAATACACAAATACACACTGGGACGTGCACACATGGGGGGCGTGGGGGAGGGGCGCTAGCCCCTTTCATCATGGCAAAGTACCATTAACAAAAATGGCCGACATTTGCTGGAGCGGTGGTGGAAAAGAGCACAAAAAAGGGAGGATAACAACTAAGAAAGTGGTGCAAGGAGAGGCAGAAAAGGTTGAAATCCCCAAAAGGGGGGCAACGAGTGGTAAAAAGAGGTGTACACAGCACCAAAAAAAAAAGACTCCAGAAAAAAATAAGTTGCTCCTTCCCTCTCGGAGACTTGTTTACATCCCAGCACACACACACAAAATCTCATTGGTTTAAATTTGTTTTGAGTTAAGCAGAAAGTTAGTAACAAAAAAGATGTCACTAGGAAATTGTTCACCCTTTTGACCTGTTTTTTTGGAATAATCAAAAGGGCTTACCGAACGATTTATGGGCTTACCTCAAGACTTAGAGGTATCAAAAGTCGGGAGTAAGGAGAACACAACACCGGAACAACGAAAAGCTTACACTAAAATAGGTAAAATTCAGGAAACCTTTATTCGGAATTACATTGTATTGAGATAAGGTGGTCGGAATTCGAACCACCAAACTCCGTATCACAATTCCGACACTCCAAATCTTAACAACCCTTCTTTTACAGTGTACAGTATGTAGCTGTTGCGCGCTTGTGTTTATTCCTGTATAGTTTACATCGATTTGTGCGAGTTGGCTTATCTGTTGTTAGTCGACTGGAGCCAAAATAGGCGGAGGGGAAGAGGGAGGGGAGTTGAGAATGCTTTCGGATGAGTATTTGACTAATAACAACTTTAACTAAATCTAGGGGAAAAATTAGTTTGCTCTATGTCTGATCTTCAGACTGGCTTTAAGGTACGCAGAGTTGCTGCGGGGAGTACCAGCTTTTTTCACATTTTTTCACATGCCCACTTTTAATTTTTGTCACATTTTTCAGATACCCGTTTTTCATTTTTTTTACAAATTTTCTCATACCTGTTTTTTTATTTTTTCATATTTTTCACGTACCTACTTTCATTTTCGTATCACTATTTCTTCCTTTTCATACATCACCAGTTTCACATTTCTTTAAATAATTTTTTTTTGTTTTTCCAGTAACCATTGTAATTCCCCTGCAATTTCACTCAAGAGAGCGAAAGCAAATTTAAAGCGACTCCGCCCATAAACCAACCAATTTTCTTTTGTGTGTTCTAACCACAGGCATGCCTATGTAATTCCAGGCCCAAAATTAGGGCGGACAATTTGATTGTTTTTAATTCGTTTTTGCGCTTTGCCTTTTTTTCGCACCAACACTCGTATTTTTCACATATTATTTTGCCACTAGCAAATTTTCACATTTTTCACATTTTTTCACACCGGCAGCATCCCTGGGTACGATTGTGGAGGAGGGAAGAAGAGGTTTACATGGTTTTTAACAAATTTAGGGACTTTACAAGTATTCAAAGCACAATAAAGTTCTGCATTAAATTTTACCGTAGAGTTGTAGTTCAGTACCTTTTAACCCTTTTATGTCAACAGTAGACGTCTAAGTAACTTCAGAAAAGTTCCGGTGGACACTGCGAGCTTCGTGAGGGATCCCCGGGGGATCTAACACAAAGCGAACAACCATAATTCAGGGGTCAATACCCCCACCTTCAGACCAAGTAAATGCCAGTTCGAAATTCCTCACTGATGAAGAGGTACTTCGGGAATTCGAGACTTAAAATATTCCCTGAAACTCAATCCGGACACGAAAAGGGTAACTGATTTTTACCCAACACCTACTACGGCTAACCAAAATAAAAATAAAAACATACTTTTTTTTATTTCCTTCGCAACTCTTGTTCAGGATGTTTTCTACTAGTAAACAACAAAAATTGCAGAAGATACTTCAGTACTAATAAGAAATCTTAATTATTTGAAAAAAAGATGACTGCTGTCCTCAAAATCTAACGAAAGCCCAAAAAAGTTTTTTTTTAAATGGACCAGAAAAGTAGATTGGTGTTTCCATCTCATAATTGCTAATAAAAAAAAATGGATTTCACCAATTTGGAACCAACAAATCTGATATATACCCCAAAACAAAACTTGTTAAGGATTCCCGCCCAGCTTTTTCGGCTCTGTGAAGTCGTGATATCAAACGCCAAACTCTTTCGCCAAGCTAATCCCACCGAATAATACTTCAAACGTTAAATGAAATAAGTGAAAACTGCGCAGTAAAAAAAATTTTTATTACACTTACACGTTACACTAAAATGTTTTACGACAATCATTATTAATTTATTTTCTACTATTTCCAGTTAGTTCAAGTACCGCTTAATATTTTCCGTACTGGGTTGCTTTTACCGCCATACTTGCACAGTAGCGGCGATAGGCCTAACCCGAGTGGTGTAAGGGCGCATTTGGGTAATGAGACGTTCTCGCTCGCCGAAAGCTATCTGCTTGTCAACCGTTATTTATTATTTTGGATTAGTTTCCACTTTCTACTAAATGAATGCGGCAATACATAACAAATTAATTGTATTATAAATAACAACACGGATAAAGAACAAAGTGCAACATTGCTACAAGATTGTTGTCATTTCTTGCTATCTCCAAAACTTGCTATTCTCGCACAAGCTTATGGAGGCGATCAGACAATGGTACAATAAATAGCTACTCGTAACGAGAATGCAAAATCCAACATGGCGTCCATTCCGTGGTTATCAAATCGAAAATAAACCATCATGTCCAGTTTCGCAGTTCACCGTTACCAAGATTCCCATATCGTAAAAATTTATTCCAACGAAAACGTTCCAGTTGAATTTCCCACTTAACGCTGAAGATACGGAAGCTATAGGTAAACTTAATTTAGTACACCACTTAAAATACGGACCACCTGTCCCAATCCGACTTAACCTAACCTAATTATTGATGTTGTTTCCCACCTTTATAATTCATTTAGAAGAGTAAGATGAATTACATTTTATCGGAATGACTCGTTTGAATTTGCTATATGTGGCTACTAGAGGATAATGTAGAAAATATTGATTCTTTTTTCGTAAAATGATTAAATAATTGCGCGAAACGGGATTCTGAAAACGGAATTCTGCCAAACGGGAAATCACCTATGGGTGAGTTAATGATATTACTCCATATGCGAGTGTCATCTCGTGACTGTTCGTCGCTCTTTCCATTTTCCACGAGACTTAGCTCGTCAATTGGGCGATGACGCTGTCCTTCTGTCCGGGTTATTAAGTAATAGATATCCGTGAAGTAGACCGGGTTATCCCGAAATAATTGCTCGGCTGCGAGAAACGGAACAGTCCAAAGATCGAGGGGTTGCGAAATCGGACGAGCGCGCCAGCGCGAGTTCGATTTTGCTACCCCTAGATCTTTGGACTGTTCCGTTTCGAGCAGACGAGCAATTATTTCGGGATAACTCGGTCTAATTCACGGATATGTGTTTTAATGATAAGGTGTGACGTCGAGCCAACATCTCTAGTTATTTGAGATTAAAAAAAAAATTATTTAAAAATTTTATTTGTGAATTATGACATAAATTCCTGAGTTCAAACTTCCGGTTTAAACTTCCTGTCCGCGAAAGTCTCCCGTACGCGAGGACGTCCCTATATCCAGTCCCAGTCACCGACATTTGTGTTTAAGGTAAAACCGTATTTTTTCTACTTTATTAGTTTAAATAAGATAACGCGTATAAAATGCGCTATTCGCTTGAGTCTCGTAGGTTTTTAAGTGTGTTTAGAAGGTGTCAGTAGGCTAGTTTTCGTACCGTCGGAACGAAAGGTTGTCGGGGGGTTCGGCTTGGACTATTCATTCGTGGGTGGGGGTGGGGAGGGGGCTAGCATCGTACGCGAGGTGTTTTTTTTTTCGTGTTAGTGCGTAAAATGTCGCCAGGTTATAAATGTGCTGTTCGCTTGAGTATCGTATGTTTTTAGGTGTATTTAGGTGTGTTTACAAGTGTCGGTAGCCTAGTTTTAGTACTGTCGGAGTGAAAGGTTGGAGGATTGGACCATTCCTGCACGGGTGGGGTCCTAGCATAGTAGCCTACGCGAGGTTTTTTTTTTTTTCGTGTTAGTACGATAAATGTCGCAGGTTGCAAATGTGCTTATTTATGTTGGTTGAATTTGTTTTGTGTACGGTAGTTTTGCAAAGTATGTCGCGTGGTACAGCAGTGGTTGCCTGGAGCGCGGATAAAGTGTTAGATTATCAAAAAAAAGTGTGGGTTATCGAAAAAGTGTGGGTTATCAAAATTAACCCGCGGTCACGTGTGTGGGTTTTCAGATTAACCGTAAATAACGGCTACACTTTTAGCATAGGGATGTGTTGGCGTGACGTCACCGCCGTGCATTAAATGTATGATAAGATCTAATTGGGTTTGGTTAACGTCTCTGTAATGTGTGCCGCAGTCGCAGCCCGTTCCACTGCATTCTGACTAAGGTTTGTGCAGATGACCTAGCTGTCGACACGCCATTAACCCCCAACACCCCCTCCTACTAACCGTTTCTGGGTAGGGGTTACACAGGTGCTTCCATCTACATGTATACCACAGTACTAAACAAGGAATCTAAAATTTACAGAATAGTTAAGAATGCTAATATTTATAGCCAATTTCCATTTCTGTAACTTCTCTGACCAAGCAAACCAACCGCCGATGCTTAAAAGATCGGTTGTTCAGGCTGCTCTAGTTCATTGTACGCCGAGCCGTGAGATATTCAATTCTTCGGAATGCAAACTAGGATTTTCTCGTGCATTGTCCATTTTCCCTAACTCCCCTTCCCCCATCCCTTGGTCTTTGTCCTACGCCTCCTCCCTCCACCAAACTTGTGGTCATTTCCACTTTACTAGAAAAGCTGACCATTCTGTTTGCGGCCGGTTTATTATTGTTAATATTATTATTGCATTATACGGCTTTATAGCTTGGCATTTTTACGTCTTAATGGCTGGAAAGGCCGAGTTTCAGTCGTTTCCTCAAATTATTGGTTAATTTAATTTTCCTGTGCATGGTTGTTTAGCTTTGAGAAGAAAATAGAAATGCTATAGCCTGAAGAGACGGACGTACTTTTGAAGTGAAGAGACCTTGCCTTGGCATATTTTATTCTCCCTTCCTCTTCATGTCAAAGGATCAGTCAGAAGAGCTGAAGTGAAAATAGAAATATTAGGCCTGAAAAGACGGACGCACTTCTGAAGTGAAAAGATCTTACCTGGGTATAATTACTTAGCCTGATTCTTCATGCCAGAGCATGAGTCAGAAAAGTTGAATTGGCAATTGAAATCTTAAAGCCTGAAGAGACGGACGCTTTTTTGAAGTGAAGAGACCTTACCTAGGTAAACTTTCTTCGCTCTTCTCTTTCATGTAAAAGGATCAGACAGAAGAATTGAAGTAAAAATAGAAACGTTAAAGCCTGAAGAGACGAACGCACTTTTGAAGTGAAGAGACCTTACATTGGTAAACTTTCTTCGCCATTCTCCTACATGTTAATAGATTCGTCAGAAGAGTTGGCTTCCACGCTAAAACCCTAGTATGGGCCCCTACCGTGTTTCACATCGTGGTCAGAGTCGGGAGGATAAATTCTGTCTTTAATTATTCGGGGAAAGGGGTGCAAACTGCAAAGGTACCGAAGTTTGTCATTTCTAAAGAAAAGGGGTGTATGATGTCTGACAGAATTAAATTCGGAAAAGATGTTGGAAGCGGAAGAAATGTACGAGTCAAATCTATTTTATCTTACATCACCTGACATAACTTCACAAAGTTCATAGAAGCGACATCTCTTTTTTTTTTTTTTTGACGGGAGGGAGGTCTATCGTATAGCAATAAGAAGTAAAAGAAGTAAAAGTAAAAGTATGCGGTTTGAACTACCTTTAGTTCCAAAAAATGTTATGGGATGAGGAATATGCAATATTATATTCCTTAGACTTTCAATCACCTACCCAATAATCGTGTGTCCTTAACAGATTTTAAACAGAACAAGAAAGAAGTAAAACACCGGCTATTAAAAAAAAATAGCTAACAAAATGATAATACAGGTATTGGAAAAATAGTGTTTCAAGGAATCAGTATGTTGTTATTATGGTTCTTATTTTTATGGTAGGAAATATGTGTACCAACAATCGCCATCACATGTAGGCTAACTATACTATTTTAGATTCTGGTTGGCCATTCGCGCGGATTTTCGGAAAATGGATTGATCATGCCTGGTAAAATGTCTGTTCGAGC
The DNA here is from genome assembly GCA_023313725.1 of Lithobius niger. Lineage (NCBI taxonomy): Eukaryota > Metazoa > Arthropoda > Chilopoda > Lithobiomorpha > Lithobiidae > Lithobius > Lithobius niger. The sequence continues at coordinate 431 of JAHWFP010222389.1, read as the reverse complement.
AGACGAACCAATATGGCTACCGTATCTCTCGCTACATCGCTTTCCCAACGTGAAAAATCATTGAATTTACAGGCTAGGAAGATTGTTTGCAATTTCTTCAAATACATCAAGGCTCTGTACTCAACACAGATGGTGAAACAACAAATTCAAGAGGCCGGCATTGTCACTGGACTATCTCAAGAGAACGGTAAGATGTATCTTGTCAGTAGCAAAAACCGTACCGACAGCCAAAGTTAGGGTTAGGCCTAACGCCGCAGACATTATGTACGCCAGCCGCTCAATGCGTGTACATTGTACAAGGTTCCAGTCACCGCCAACGTTAGTGCATACGCGTGACAGGCGATTGAAAACGATCATAAAATACAGCTTTTCGCGTGGCCAACCAGAACCTAAAATAGTATAAACGATGTAAATATAATGCAACCCACACA
>JAHWFP010222386.1:0-13186 GCA_023313725.1 Lithobius niger | reverse complement strand
TGCATTGTACTTGCTTAAAGGATATGTGGCTGGAAAATGGTTAAAAAATAATCGTCATAGTGAGCTTAACACAGCTTTACAGGTAATTACAGGGTTGATGCGATGCCTTGAAAACCTGGAAATTAATAATGAAATTCCATGCCAGGAAAGTGGTTGAAATTCTTGAAAAATGTTATATGTTATATGTTGAAAAGTAGAAGACTTGACTGAAGAACACTGAAAAAGGTTAGCCCAGTGTAGCGTTATATTAATCTCCTTTTGTTTCGATGTCAAAAGTTTTGAAAGTTGGGCTCTGGTTTTAATTGTATTTACGCGTATAATGGTAGGATACAGCAGTAAGGTTTCACGTGGACTAAACAGTGCAGTAATTCTGCAGTATTTCAAACCTTACAGGTAAGTTTATTTGCATTGGTTTCAGTTTCAGTTTGAATTCGGATCAGATACTCCTTACCTCAAAGATCAAACGAATTCGTTTTGTTTTCGAATTCGTGATACTTTTGACATACCAAGTTGGTCTTCTGTACTACTTGCAAACGCAATGAATTTCGCTCGCTTTGCTCGCTCATTCAGTGCAAGTCTTTCTTTTGTAAATAGGTTTGCCTGCTGCTCTCTTTTGGCACTTATTCGTATTATTACAGGACGGCAAGCTAACTGGGCAACGGATATTTTAGTTTTAATACGGGAGGGTGACGTCACACCTCTACATAAACTAATTCGTAATAAGGTTTTAACTTAACCAAAAACGGCTTCTCCGTTAAAAAAAAATTAGAGCTGGTATCCCCATACTCACAGCTGTGAAGGTGCACAAATAAAAACAGATAGAATTTATGCGAATGCAACGAACTATAATTTGAACACCAATTCCAGGGAACAAGAATTGGTTTTACTCAATGTTACGTGAGAAAGTGAACACAGTTTGTGTTTGAAATGTTTAATATTTGTGATGGATGTGTGCGTGTGTCTGCTTCGTGTGAATGGATAAATATGTATTTTGTGTGCGCATTTGTAGTTTGTGAAACATGCAGACTCCGTCTTGTAAAGAGAATTTATTTTGCCTGTGTTGTGTTCAGTTTAGGTGCGCATTTTTTATTTTTCAATATTGTAGACGTTTTCTTGTTTATGGCATTTGTTTTACGTGTTTGTGAGTTTAGGTTTTAGTTACGTTTCATGAGCGTGTGTATGTTTATATTGCGTGTTTGTACTTTTAATGTCCAAAATATCCCACCATTTTGTTTGTTTGATTAGTGTTGTATGTATGCGCGTGCTTCGAGGTAGGTAGGTCACAATCCTTGTTCCGTAAAATTTGAGTTGAAATAAAACTTCTTTTCGTTCGAGTGAACTATAATCCATTTTTTATTTGTGTACTTCACAACTGTGAATTCCATGGAGATAAAAAAAAACTCTTATGCTTCTTTTATCGTTATCCGTTTTTTGTCCTAATTTGTTGAATTTTACAAAAAGTGTCATTGTTACAGTTTGGTTTATCGTTTGTCCGTCCAGTACCCACAAAATCTGGCTTGTAAAAAAAAAAGTATTAGACAAGTATATTTATGTCCATGTTTCGTCCATGGTTTATTCCCCATGTCTAGTACTCCCCATGTCTAGTACTTGATGGCAACAAACTAGCGTTTATCTAGACTGGAACGTGTCAGCTCGATTCATTGCAGGCAGTTCTGGTAATCGCTGGAGAGCAGGGCCCTGTGATGTCTCATGCTCCTGTCGAGTGTGGCATATCAGATCCTGGGTTTTCCACATGGGCTTCTCCAGTTAAATTGTCCCACAAGTAAAGTTATCGCGGCAAGCAACGATCGAGAGAAACAATAAGAAATAAATAAGTCGTTCAGTCATGTCGAATATGTAAGGGTTGCTTTGGAAGTGGTTGAAATAACGACTGTTAATGTTCTTATTCATTAAAAAATACAGCGGTGTTGTAGCATTACTGTTTGTTTATAGAAGAACAGTAATGCTACTACAACACTGCATTTTTTATTGAATAAAGAACATTAATGCTCGTTATCTCAACAATACGTTTATGTGGCTCGACACATTTTTGCAGAATGGGGCCCAATTCACTTCTTACTGCACAGCTAGGGGACTGTACACAATAGCATTACATATTAGGCTGATAGCAGAATTTGGCCTTCTGCTTACACCTACGTAGACTCCTGGAGATCCTACCTTTCAGTCCCCCACCAACTGGTGAGTCTTCGAGCGGGGGCTATTATATAGCAGCCCTAGCCCTAGCCAGCAGATTACGGCTAAACTAGTGCGATCCGGTTCTAACTGGGTTGAACAACAGGACACTCGCACCCGGGTGTTGGGCGCTGTGCCAACTCCCGCGTGTACACGGTGGTCAGCAGCAATGCGCTCGACAGCCGTTAACGGCAAGGTGCACCTACGGAGGGCTAGCTCCGTAGATTGCGTGTTGCTGCCCATGTAAGCCGGTTACAAAACTATAGATACAGCACAGTTTCTAGTTCTCAACAAGCTTGCAGCCTTAGCTTATTCGTTTAGGCCAAAAGTTTAGGCTTCAGTTCATTGCAGAAGCGGTTCGTTGTTCTGGCTCCTATTGATACGACTACTGACATAGTAGATATAGTGGAAGATATGTGGAAGTGGTGGATGTGGCTGTAGTAGTGACAAATTATTGCAGGTCAGTAAGTAGAGGAGACCGTTTGGGGTCCCCAGTGATGTTGAAAGTAAGGCCTCTTGGGCAAATGCAGTGGAGGTGGATTCTATTACAACTTAGATGTAGATGGTGACGTTTCCTTACAGTATTGGCTATTGGAACGCAAGGGTATTTGCCACCAAGTTGAGTGGCTCGGCCATTCAAAGGAGTGATAAACACACCAAAACTAACGAAATAAAACAAATTATAAAATTAAAACCAAACCAAAAACCTATAAAGAGGTGACCAAGTTGAGAATGGTTCGGCCTATAGGCAAAAGGTAGTATCAAATTGTGGAAAACCAATTTCTTGTTCCACCAATTTCTGCACGGTAGTGGAGTTGAGTCTAATACACAATTTTAAATCGCACCGAATACTTTAGACGTTAATGAAAACTTGAACATTGCTAACAAAAGTAGCAATGTTCTGTTTTCATTTAACCTTCGAACTATTAAGCGGCGCGATTAACTTGGCGAATGTTTTAGTGTGGTGATATCACTCCTTTGAAGGGCCGAACCATTCGGAACTTGGCGGCAGCTTTTACCAGTGTTGATTTTTGATAGATATTTAAAGGTAACAAGGCAATGGACTAGCGGCGAATTGAAAATCCTCTTGCGAGCGTTCTTGGTCTGAAATACATGTTTTGTATCTAAGCTAAACACCTTTGCTTAGGATTGAAAGAATGAATTCCCACCTTTCAGAATATTCTTAAGCATGTAAATTTCGGACTATTATAGAGAGCTCACTGAACACTGAATTCGAAAATCACCATACATTTTGCCTCTACGCTATTACCTCTTCACCTTTAAATGGTCTTAGGATAGTTCCTAGCTAAGCTAACCATTTTCGGTTAGTATTAATGGATTCCCATCTTTCATATCATCTTAAGCATGTCCGTTTATAGGGCTATTACAGAGCACGTAAGAGCACTGAATTCGAAAATTACCATACGGTTTCGCCGCTAGTCAGTTTCTATTTCACCTTTAAATAGGCGGAGGACGGTCCCATCTAAGCTAATAAACAATCGGTTAGGATTGATGGAAAGAATAAATTCCCACCCTTCAGAATATCCTAAGCATGTCCACTTCTGGCTATCAGAAGGCTCGCAAGAGCACTTTGAACACGAAAATCACTTTAACCACCAATTGAAAAAGGAGCGTTCACACGAATAGAGGGCGATATACTTTAAATAAGATTTTGGAGTTCAATTGGTACTTCAAACTTAGATGTGCGTCATTTTTCCGTCAAGAAGTGTGTGCGATGAACGTTTTTTTCACATTAGGCTTTTGATTGTTGGCAGTTGAGTTAGCCAAATTTTTGGGGGGAGGTGGTGGATCACTCCTTTCTTTACCCCCTAATCCTCTCCCCCTCACCATATAACATCCGAAGGGCGACTGCAGCCTTTTTTACATTCAGGGTGTCGTTAAAACCCTGCCGAGTCTAACGAAAATTCTGTTGTATTAGCCAATTGGCTCCCCATACTAGCATAACGGATTATTGGCATTCTGTGTTTTGGCTTGTAGGATATCTACAGCTGCCGATTCCCAAGTCCTAACCTATTTTTCGGGGGGGGGAGGCGAAACGAGGTACAGCCAAAACACCATATAGACTATTATAACTCGAAATGCAGGTTTTTATTTTCTACTGGGTCAAAATACACAAGAAACCACCAATTCATTTAAAACATACAGTTTCGAAACTTAATTCAGAGAAAGGTATCCTAAAAAGTGGGCTAAGAAACAAAGTATTACAACCCAAATACTAATGGTCTTTCCATTGGTGCCGTTGCAGAGGTCGGAATTACAGAGGTATACACACCCAAACAAATCCCTACAGTCTCCATCCTTAAGCACGGTTTGAATGTTGCATCCTCTACTCACTGTTTCTGCAAAGAAAAAAGTTCCATGTAAAGTGCTTCGAGACTTGCCCTCCTGTTGGACAAAAAACCCAACACAAAAAATGCCACAGTTCACAAATCCAACAGTATTTAATATTCAGCCATTGTTTTTTGGGCCTTGTCACAGTAAAAAGATGAAAAGTACAATAAAACAGGAGCTATACTTTGAGCAAGACCCACAAAGATCCGCCATAAAGGAATGATACTGTCAGATCATTCCAAGATGGCGGATCTTTGTGAGCAGCTTTTTGTTTTGTGCGTTCTTTTTTTTATTGTGACCAAGACCCAATGGCCGAAAATTAAATCCTGTTGCATTTATGAACTTGTGGCGTATTTTGCCCGTCACGAGGTTAAAGGGCAAATACATCCATTTTGACATGCATGCTTTACTTTTGGATCATTTACACAATAACTAAACACGAAGAATTGCGGTAAGAATACATTACGCACGTCCGAAACACCACATGCAGACCGCCATTGTTTTGCTGGAACGCACAGAAATTAATGCAGACTGATGTCACTCTTCGATTTCGACTCTCAACCGATTGAGATAACTATTGGCTGTGAGAGCTCAAGCGTCTGACGGCATTAGCTGGCCGAGAGTTGTAGTGGCCAACTAAGGCCGTCGGGCGCTTGAGCTCTCACAACCAATAGAGCTATCTCAATCGGCTGCGAGTCGAAATCGAAGTGTGACATCTTGTCGGCATTAATTTCTGCGCGTTCCAGCAAAACAATGGTGGTCTCCGTGTCGTGTTTTGGTGATGCAATATTGTATCGGACGTACGTAACGTATTCTTACAGCAGTTGTGTGTTTAGTTATTGTGTAAGTGATCCAAAAGTAAAGCATGCATGTCAAAAATGGATGTAATTGCCCTTTAGGAAAAAAATGGAAACAAAAAAATGTTATCCGTTAGTATAAACATTTACTAGAGAATCGAAAACAATGCAAAGGTAATTGGCACGAAACTGGTTAAATGGACGCTCCTGTTAATTACACAGGGCAGACGAGATCAACGTATAATCGTGCAACATAATCAGACAATTGGGACAAATTCTTATATTTAAATAATAAAACCAGGTTTTATAGAGGTCTTATCTGTACGGTACTTAAGCGAAGTTTAAAAAATGAAAAATTTACTGTTTATGCAAACACTCTTGAATCTGGCAGTTCAGCACCTCCATACAGTGCTTTTCAAACGTCATAGCTTAAATGGGCTAGCTACGCTTTAACTAGCTTCCTTTTAATGAAAGCACATTTAGTTATAGGAGGATATCCACGACTTGGCCACCGTTATCGGGAATAATTACAGGATTATGAGATACACGAGTTTATCCAAAGTCTGTTTAAGAGACTCTTACAAGCTTACGAATTATTTCTACTAATCGTTGAAGATTTCAACAGTGATCAGGGGAGAGTGTAGGGAGAAGGTCGCAATGACGCAGGCAGTGGCTGTGTGTGTGTGTATGTGCGCGCGAGTCACTTTAAGTGAACGCAAGCGAAGATGTCCGTCCCAATGCTCTTCCTGCTGTAATGCTATGTCTTAAGCATTTTTTGAAACCGGGTAAAATGACCCCGATCACGTTAAAAATTGGGCTCAGACGCAATTATACCTCCCCTCTTACAAGATCGAGGTTATCGTCGACGGAGACCCGTATCAAAGTTTGAAGATCGCCCTCTGGCTAGGGGTACACTAGGCTTAGACGCAAATTGCTCAAACCCGCTCCAAATCGTATTGCCTATACCCAATGCCTTGTCTAACCAACATACACGTAGCTGTCTACCGCTGTTGGACAGCGGTCACCCTACCTTGAGGGCAAAAAGGGGTGTCTTCTAATTGACTCCCAAACAATAGGATTTGACAGCGACGACCATCCAACCAGTTGGATGTTCATCGCTGTCAACCTCGGCTGTTGCTAGCCGTACAGCGACTGCAGATACACGACGCTGTTAGTGAGGAAGGTTTAACACCCTCTTTTTGCCTCGGGATCCGCTGTTTACAGCTACGTGTATCCCGGGCTTTAGCCTGATTTCGACAACTAGCTTAAGATAAACTTAAATCTTACTGTTGGTTCAAGCCTTTTTCCTAGCACAAACGCAGTAGGGGGTAAATTTTGCCGTAGGCAGTGAGGGGAGACAAAAATACCACCTTCAAAACAGCGTGCCACATACCATCTCCCACTCAAGGCAATACGATTTGGAGCGGGTTTGAGATTATTTGTGTCTAAGCCTAGTTTAGCCCTAACCAGAGGGCGATCTTCAAACTTCGATATGGGTCTCCGTGGACGATAACCTCGAACTCGTAGAGGGGAGTCGTAATTGAGTCGAGGCCCAATTTTTAACGTGATACGGGTCATTTTACCTTGTTCCAAAAAAGGCTTAGACATAGCAATACGGCACGCTGTTTTGAAAGTGGTATTTTGTCTCCCCTCATTGCCCACGGCAAAATTTACCCTTACCACGCTTGTGCAAGGAAAAAGGCTTAGACCGGCAGTAAGATTAAAGTTTAACTTTAGCTAGTTTTCGAAATCAGGCTTAGACAAGGCATAAAAACAAGCTTGGCTCGACGGGGCATGCTGTTTGTGAGAAGTGATTGTAATGCAAAATTTCATTTCGATTGTGCTGAAATAAGCTCATCGTCATGGAGAAAAATGGGACTCCACGCCCATACACCTATACACCTTTGGGGCTCAAGCTGGCACGAATTGTCGCAGAAAATCCGAAGAAATATGTTACCACTGGTAGACAACGAAGCAATGAAATTGCTGTAGTGTTTGCGTATCTACAGCATGGATTCCAACTACAGGTTATGGTGGGTTGGAGGAGCAGCTGCCTGCCAGAGGCAACATGTCTATTTAATGCATTGGGTGGGATGCATCATGGGAGATGCACACCTAATACAGAATATGATTGGTGATACAAGCAAGGTCATAGGCTGAGAAGCCAATGACACCTAGTTTACCTGCATAGCAGACTCTAGATTAAGACGTAGCAGTCTATGTTCAGACACTACAATTGCTACTCGAAAAAATACTTTCGAAAATTAATTGAAGATCGTGATGACGTAAAACATGAAATAAATCAATGACAGCAGCAATGAACTTTAATGAGTGATGAAGTGACAATTTTCAGTGTGTGGAGCGATTCACGGCGTTGTGATTAGCAATGATGGGCGTGCATTCAACTGAACAGTCAAGAATCATCGCAGTGAAAGGGCAGTACATCGCTAGGGTCAGTGACCACTCAAGTGTTTGTTGGGCCGGATGGGAGTTTCAACAGTGGGTACGCGAGAGGCCCATTGAAGCACCAGAGCCGACGGTACTGCGAGTTGTGTTCCGTACTGTGGACTCTCGTGGCCACCTGCAAGACCAGCTTGTGTGAACTCTTGAGACTAATATAGCTTAATTGAATTCCTAATGTAATTGTTAAGGTGACGCTCGCTCCAGGGAAATTTGGGTGCTTCTTTGAGACCTATACACCTTTGGAGGCTACAATCACGAGCCACCATCCTGTGCTCCTAGTTGCAAGGTACTCTGGACACTCCCAGGAGAGAACTCGACCAGCAGGTCAGCGTCATTGGTTGCTCATGTAATACTATCATGTAAACTTAATATTCTCAGTAAACCCACAATTACCACCTGCTGCGATTCGTTTACTTACATGTGAGGATGTTTCCGGGAACATCCTCACATATTGGCGTCCGAACAGGGACTCGAACCCTGGACCCTTAGGTCACCATTAAAAGTTAATAATTATAGATAATTTTCATAGTAACAAATAATGTGTCAATTTCCACGATACTAAAATGGCAGCTAACACTTAGTTTCTAATGAAGTACTTAGTTTTGTACTGTTTATAGCGCGCCACCTAGTGTCACAGCACAGTGGTTCGGATTACCACTGCGCATTACGGAGACGAAAACAAACCCCAATCTAGATCATATATCTGTACCTCCTGTAAATATAAAAAAAAAACACCGAACAAGAATTAACGGGGATAAAAAGCATGATCGGCCGGGGGGGGGGGGAATAAAAAACGACAAACGTTTTTAAACAGTAAAACGTTTTTATTTTTGCAGCGTTGTTTGCGTTGCGGTGTTTGTGCACCGCGTTAACGCCCCTGGCGGTTTCGTAAAGGCATTTTTACTTGTGGCCTTATGCCAATGGTGCATTGTCGCATAGAGTTATTCCCACGGCGTTACGACGGGATACCTTTTCAGGCGGATGGAACAGTTTGTGCTGATGGTACTCTGTCTCAAAGGAAGCCAATCGGAAGGGAGTATCAGCAGACATACCACACTTTATTCACGAGTATACAGGGCGAGGCAAAAGTATTGACCCAGTGGGTTTATCAGCCGCATGATTTGGTTTAGCCAATCCAACAACCATCGATCATTGGTCACCAAGGAAGGGGCTACATTAAGGGGTGCCCCCAACCCTACAGCCCCATTAAAAAAAATTTTCACTTCCGGTTCCTTTAGGAATAGGGCATTGGTCCCAATTTGAGAAATTTGCAGGCAGTCAATTCATGGTGAATACAGAAAACAGTACGTAAATCGATCGACAATAGCACGAGCTATGACCAAAACACATTAGTGTGGATTCGTTGATTGCTTGTGATAGGAATCGCAAACAAAGATGTTGGTGAAGTGTGCGGCTGGCACATGTTTGAGCACATGTTTGTAGCACATGTAGCCAGAGGCACTCTAGGTAAAGGAACCAGAAGTGGATTATTAGGGGCAGTAGGATGGGGCAATCCGGCTTGATCTCCATGCTTATTTCCCTAAATGTCCACATAAAGACTTCTTACTTACTCGCCGATTTCGGGAAAGGGGGGGGGGGGGAACCAGTCACTAGTTGACGAGTGACGATATGTTTCTATTGCAGACTGCACATGTGTTGAAGCACATGTGTTGAAATATTTGTTCGAACCTCGACAGGCGGTTCAAGGTCGAACACCTGCACAAACATGCGTTAGCCTAAGCCTTCTCAATTTCGTTGTTAGCTATTCCTTACAGCATTTTATTACATGCAATCAACAAATCCACACAACGGCTTATTTTATGCACTCAAGCCAACATTTGCACTAATGGGTTTTGGTCATAGGTCGAGCTATTGTTTACCGATTTACATGCTGTTTTCTGTATTCACCATAAATTGACTGCCTAAAGGAACAGGAAGTAGAAATTTTTTTAAGGGGGGGAGGTCGGTGGGCACCCCTTAATGACATTAATATGTAGCACCATCATGGTGACCAACGATTGATGGCTAAACCACATCACACGGCTGTAAACTACTGGTTCGATACTTTTTGGACTCGCCCTGCATACTCAGGCGTATAGTAAAAATCTCAGCGACGTGGTTCCTAACCCTGATGTCATAAGGGGGCTTTTAATACTTGCAAAAATGCGTAACCATCCTTAGAGTTTCGTGAGAGCATTGCAGCACCTCACGAACTGCACGAATTTGGGTTTTTTTTTGAGCCCGGGTCCAGTCGCTTTCACGATTCTTTACTTACTGCCATCTTTGGTTGTGCTTTTGCCACATTCAGTCGCGGCGACGGCGCCAGTGCAGGTCATTTTCCCCAAATCTTTTTCCCAGCCCTCATTACTCTCATCACAGGGTCCCTTACATATATAGCATTCCAGACCTGCAACAATTCAAAACATTGATCTCAAGTTCAGTAAGACGCAAAAGATAAGTTTTCACATAGCTTTGGGTAGAGCTAGCTAGGGGTCTCCGCGGATGTCCACTTCATCCACTTGGGTTGCAGTATCGGGGTTCCCGTGCTGACCAAAAACTCAAGTCCCCCTCCATAGGACGGAAGGTTACTTTGTGGCGTAAGAACAATGTATAGTTGAAGGGAGGGGTGTGTGCCGATAGCCTATTCCAAAGTAAACATTGTTGGCTAGTGATCAGACAAGGGCTATGCTTTCATCTGGCAACTGAATAGGGTCTAGGTTTTTTGCAATCGGCTAGCTATTCTGTTGCACGTAGCAGCAAGAGGTTAATACCGCAAGTAACTGGTAGTTGTAAAAAGCTACGAAAGTAGGCCTACTCCCCCCCTCCCCCCCTCCCCCCCCCTCCCATCCAGAAAACAAAAATCCGATATGGCTGATTCTAGTCCTTGTAACCGCAATTCAGCCCGATATTCGGCTAATCATGGACACACACGGACACTGAAAAATTGCGTTAATCAAAACCTTATTAGGGCTAACTGATACGACTTCCTGTTACTCTTATGTTATAATTCACCTGGAATGAAAGCCTTTTTTCGATCTCATCTAACCATCTTAACATTCAGCAGCTGAATCCGAATTTCAGCCAGTTAAAAATAATAATGTGCAGGTTACATTAGGGTGGAGAGTTTGTAATTATAGTTGCTTCAGAATTGTGCAATTTATTTTTGATTAAGCTAATTAGTTAAGGATTAATTAACCTGGCTGAATAGGTAATTTGTCGCTTCATATACAATTGCATCTACACCTTTTAGCCGAAGGACGTATTGCATAATTTTATACAGTTGATAACCCGAAATGGCGGTTAATTTGTGCATTCTATAAAAATCAGTTTGGTCAGATTGTACACAAATTGGTTCCGGAATAGGTAACATTTCAGCAAAGTTGGTCCTAAGGAGGTTTAGGGAAAAACCCTTGCCAAAGTAATAAATAGGCTTAAAACTCACTGTTTTAAGGCACGAAGGGAAGGTCTACTGCTCACAGTACTGCGTGTGGCTTAACTCTTTTATCACCCACGAGGCGAGTTACCTTCAAATGTAATACACATATTTCCACAAAATTTCTAACTTCAGTACTTTATATCACGACTGCACGAAGTTTCGACGAACCACTTGATGTTAAAATTGTTACCTCTTCTGTTCGTCTTCATCGGCGTATTTTTTTTGGAGTTAAAGAACTTTTTTCGACATCCTTTACACTTTAACTGGCAGGTTGTTTTCGAATTCTAGGCCATGAGCTGGACCACAGTTCTCTACTGATTAAGGGGCCGGATTAAGGGGGGTGCTTTAGCACTTTTACTAATTATTGTTCAAAAATTTTTTTTTAATGTGGGGCTCGAGGCGGGGGGGGGGGGGGAAAGGAGAGGGCGTCAATAAATCGTAAGCACCAGGGTTGTATGAAGCTTAATCTGGCCCATTGGGATGGAGAGAGCTTGTCTACCATTTTCCAGAAGTGGTCTCAGTCGGATCAGGTGATGGATCAGTGAGTAGGCGGTAGGTTGTAGATTCAAAAAAGGAACTTTCTGGCCCTCAAAAGAGCCCTTTTGAGTCTCGATATTCAACATTTTTGAAGACAAAAAGTTCTGAATCTACCATCTCCGTTCTATCCACTGGTACATCACCTGATCCACCAAAAAGTGATACTGGATAGTGGGTTATCGGTCTATAGAAATGCAGCTTAGGACTTGCCACCCACCAACCCCCACCCCTTTGCTGGGTAAATAAACTAGCGAACGTTTTTACGAAGTAAAAACCAGCCAAATAAAACCCGTAAAACAGTATCAAAACCACGGCCACTTCATGAAGCGAATAAAATATACCAATGTATAATAAAAAATCTTACATAAATCTACATAATAATCCTGGAGGACGGCTAAAAGGAAGGGAAAGGGAAAGCTAAAAGGAAAACCGGAAAAACAATCACTTTTTCCCCACGTCACTCCCGCATTGAAAATACACTCTCCCACTCTTATACCTGCATGGAAACGGGAGGCAGGCATGAGTGGACGATCAACTCAATAAAGGTTCAATCTGACAAGTCGTCGGGCCGAACAATCACTTCTTCCCTCCTCGCGCCCGCATTGTAAATGCGCTCTCCCATTCTACCTGCATGCAAACAAGAGGCAGGCATGAGTGGTCGATCAATCTGACAAGTCGTCGGGAAGAGTGCCAGAAAAATGTCCCGGGAAACGTGTCCGTAAACTTAATTTATGACCGGCCCCGTGCTTAGCACGGGCTTTCTCTAGTAAGTTATCTAAAATCGTAATTTTATCAGTGGGACAAGCCCAGTCAAGCGTTGTTTACACATTTTTATAAACATGGTTTGCAGAATTTTACAAGTATCTTAAGTTAACCCAAGCGAATGGGACCAGTTAAGGAGTGATTCCCTTAGCGGTGGTATAAAGGGAAGAGCATAAGACCTGCATTGTATCTTGCACGACTCAGCTGCGCTGGGTCTTTGACGTATCTGTGCGGTCTTTACGACTATAGCCGATCGATACTGCCATTCATTTTTGATTATCATCCTTAGCATGATTGGACTAATCAACACCATAAAAAAACCCGTACAGGTTGGGTCTTCGACGTATCTGTGCGGTCTTCACGACTACAGCCGATCGATACTGCCATTCATTTTTGATTATCATCCTTAGCATGATTGGACTAATCAACACCATAAAAAACCCGTACAGGTTGTCCGACCACTGCTGGGTCTTCGACGTATCTGTGCAGTCTTTACAACTACAGCCGATCGATACTGCCATTCATTTTTGATTACCATCCTTAGCCTGACTGGACTAATCAACACCATAAAAAACCGGTACAGGTTGTCCGACCACTGCTGGGTCTTCGACGTATCTGTGCGGTCTTCACGACTACAGCCGATCGA
>JAHWFP010222384.1:0-14148 GCA_023313725.1 Lithobius niger | reverse complement strand
TACAGCAATCTTGTTCAATTTGCGAACGTTTTAGCATAGATCGTCACGAGTGATAGGTGTTGATGCCCACAGCAAAAAATGGCGAGCTTCCATGTGCAGCGTAACCGTCAAGACCAATATTCAAAGAAGGTGGCTTGTCACTGCCAATATTCGAAGACTGCTTGTGACTTTCTTGCAGTTTGCAGCTTACAGTGGTGCGTCAAGAGCTTTCGGAGTTGGGGTGGACAAAGGAGAATATTTAAATATCTCCCAATATGGGCTCAGACGTAAGAATTAGCGCTGCTTATCTATAAACCTTTAGTAATTTTACCTCCACCTCGTGACAAAACGGCGTTTGCAACATTTACGTATAGGTTTGACTAAATTTACAAAATGGCGTACTACGTGGGGGAAAACATAAAGAAGGTCATTACTTTTAAAGACACGTCGCGTATAAAATTCATGACAGTTTTTGCTTTTTAAGAATAATTTGCAGGTTCGTTTGATGGAAAATATTATGAGGACAGAGCGCGGAGCTGACCAATGGACCCCTATCAATGTTCCAATCTGAGTAAAGTTCTGGACGTAGCATATACTATAGCAGTAAGTCCCTTCTGATATGTGGTTACACTCAAAAGTTTTGCTGAAGTTTAGGATATTACCCATGTCGTACATGAGGACATACTCGTAATGCTTAACATCAACACTGTTCTGCATACTACTTGTATTTTGTGAATAGGCATAACATACTGAATGAAGAGATGTTCACATCCTTGTCGTAAATACAGCCTATAGTTTGTGAAAGTTTATGCATTAACATTTTCACCAGCACAAATATGAACCTAAAACATTAGGCCTAAAATACAGCACGAAACAAAAGAAAAAAACTTTTAATAATCTTTGCTTTCAGCAACAAGGAGATCTGCACTACGACTAAACCATGCATAGGTTAATCGTGGTGCATCGATCCTATTGCCTCCATGGTGCATAGACCCTGCTAACTGAAAAAGGTCCTAACAATACATTACCCTTAATATTGCCACCTGATACAACGACAAAAAGCAATAAATACTAACACGCACTCAAACCGAATTGTGGCAAAATCGGTGGAGGCTTAAGCTCCACACATCTTCAGCATGCTTAATTTTTTGTAGACCTGCAACTTTTTTTAGACAGCTTAATTTACAGTAAGCCTAGTATGAGTAATGCATTTTTTATGAGCTAGCTTAGGATGGTGTGCTTAGCTTGATTTAAACTTAGTGGTATGAAAACAGTGTTAGGCTGCACAACTGATGATTTATTAGCAATCCAGCCATGCCACAATGCTAATTGATAGATGATGAAAGATGCTTACGACTTATCAATCTCCTCCGGCAAATCTGACTTACATCAGAGTTTCTGACTGTCGATTTCCTTATACTAACTCTGTAATGCTGTTTCCCGTAGGCCTGCTGAACAAAACGATGGCCCCACTAACTCAAGGAGACGTGCACAGTGAAGCTGTGATGAGCGTGAGTTGCTGACGTTATAACACTGAAGGCTGGGCACCGTCAGGAAGATTATTGCAAGTAACGCTAATTAAAATCCGGGTCATGTTCGAAATGTTAACTAAAATAAACTCGCTGTATGGACTTAACAAACTGTCTGTGGATAGTCCTTTGTAATTCATCTTTGTCTGGAGTGTTCAGACAAATTGTTTAATTTTTGGAGGTTCCGTATACCACGTGGTTGTTTAAAAACAATACCACTTATAGTTAAGAAGAAGCTTAGGCTACTACTTTCCATCACTTGGTAAAGTCATATCCGCAAACAGTTTTGTGCTCTCTACTCCATGCATGTCTCTCAAGGTTCTGTTCTTTACTCCCCCATCTTTAAGGAGTGTATTCGGTTCAAAAAAATAATTCGTTTGACGTCAGGTCTCTTGAAACCATTGTAGCACGAATTATTACAGTCTTAGGTGTAAGTCAACTAACTGCCTTCTCTTGGTAAATTCATAGCCGACAGACGAGCCATTTTGTGCTTTGTAATCCGTATGATGCCGTTCCACAGAGTTCTGTTCTTGACTCCCCCATCTTTAAGGTATGCATTTGGCGCCAAGTAACCTCTTCTGTTCATTTTGCAGCATACCAACAAGCCATTTTGTGCTCGGTAATCCGTATGATGCCATTCCACAGGTTTCTGTTCTTGACTCCCCCATCTTTAAGGTATGTATTCAGCTCCAAAAAAATATTTCGTTTGACTTCAAGTCCCTTGAATCCATTGTAACCTGAAGTATTACAGATCGTTAAGGAAGAAGTCAAGCAACCTCCCACTCTAGGTAATATCGTAGCTTAACCAACAAGCCATTTTGTGCTTTGTAATCCGTACGATGCCGTTCCGCAGGGTTCCGTTCTTGGCTCCGCCACCTTTAAGGTGTGTATCCGGATGCCGATGACGGGTGGAGTATCAGCAGGTTAGCTGCGTGCGTTTGGCTCTTCTGGCCGACTGCCAGCTCGCGCACCGGTCGTTCGATGTCCCCACCCTTCTCCCGTCCTCTTGTCTTCCTTCGCCGGCAGACGCTATGGGATCGACAAAAGAAAACCCAGGAAAGCTAAATTTTGTTTTCAATGCTTTTGATGCTTTCTCTTTCCTCCCCTGTCGAATTAATGGGATACAGTTGACGTTAGGGATTAGCTGGAAGGTTTAGGCAGCCGTTGTGATATCCTTTTATCCCCTTGCAAAAAAATAAAGTGAGTTAAAATCCGGAGATGTCTTTTGGGGGTTGGTGGTGGGGGGGGGGGGGGGGGGGGGCGCCCCAATACTAAATTTCCGCTGTGAGCCGTTTGTTCCCATATCGATAGCCAATTTTCGTGCAACCAAATACTGATGTGGTAATAGAGACAATTCAAATGTACAAGTAAAACAAATAAAGTGACGCAGTGCCAATGCTAAGTTTCCAATGCTAGCTCCTAAAACGAGATTATCTGACAAGTGATGTTGCTGTCTTTCATTACTTTGTCGCAGTATTGTTTCAAAAACGTGCTATTAAAAAGGGTTTTGTAGAGTTATCTACTATTAAGCACGCCAGTCTTGCATTATTACTTTTGCAACGGATTGATAAAGTGGGAGTCGTCTGTGTAGAAGAGTCTGACATCGTAACGTTGCGAGACTTATTTGTAGCTAATTTATAATGGCGAGATCAGTGCTGTTATGGTCATTATGGTGTATTTCCTTAATTACAGGGATATATTTTATGTACACTTCAAAATCCCCCCAAAAATATGTAATGACTGAAAATTGCAAACCTTCGAAAAGAGACTGTTACGGTCATTACGGAGTATTTCATAAGTTACAGGAAAATCTTTATGTACACTTCAACATTTAAAAAAAAATGTGTAACTACTCAGGGAGTGGACGATTGATTTCAAGATATACTCTAGCACAATTCACTCCTTACTGCACAGCTAGGGGTCTGTACACAGAGTAGCTCATATTAGGCACTGATAAGTTGTAGCCTGTCAGCCCTAAAGTTCAGCTCAGGACGACCAACCTTTCGAGTTGTTCCTCCTTCACGCAACTGCCCTCCGGTTGCCCAGCTCTCACGTTATAGGGGAGCCGAACAATAGAAGTGGCCTGCGGCATTACGTCACGTGACTAGCTAACGGGTTCAGTCCGGTTCCAACTGGTTGCCCAGTGGAGCCGGCCTGCTACCTGACTGTTGGCGTCCGGCCAAGTTCAGCTGTAAGGCTGAAGTTAGCAGGGCGCTCAAGCAGCTTATGTAACTGCAAGGCGCACCACCAGCGCTGACTCGTGTTGCGTCTTGCTATACGTAAATAGCCGGTTACAAATGTAATGACTTAAAAACGCCATCCTTCGAAATGAGGTCGTTATGGTCGTTACGATGTATTTCCTAAATTACAGGAAAATCTTATCCAGATGCCATAGCCGAACAAATTGTGGCTACACAAAATGTAAATCGTTGAAATGCAGCTGTTATGGTCATAACGGGGCCTGAATTACAGCAAAATCGTTGTACGCTTACTTCAAACTCTGCGCAAAAATACTAATAAAACAAGCCCATGATTTCAGTTACTCTCTACGGGTAAATCTAAGTGGATTCTTCAGTCAACTTCGAGAAGTTCATTGAGAACTTAATACTCAAAGAAAATTATACCCACTTGCTGGTAACTCGTCTAAGGACTGCATTCACGTTGTTAGCCACTTTGTTTGGCCGAATCAGATAACGACCACAACAGCCAATCGGAGCTTGCTGTCGCTATTAGTCCTCGCTTGCTTACGGTATTAACCCTATAGAACGACGAACGGGGGTCTCGCGCGACCCCCACAAGTAGTATTTCGTGAAATTTTATCAGAATTTTTTTTTTAACGGCCATTTTTTTGGACATAGTTTTCTAGCATATTTTGAACATTTCCAGAGAGTTTCGACCTGATCGAGGTTTTTTTTCCGAAATATAATCTTTGCGGAACTTTGCCGTAGGACGGTTTTTAATGTAACACGAAAGTAAGCCGCACGCAGCCCTCTGTTTGATAAAAAAAAATGATTTTATAAAACAATTTTGATTTTCACACGTGATATTTATTATTTTCTACATAATTTTCTAGATAATTTTCCTGCATAAATTTTTTTAAAGTTTTTTTTTTGTTCGGATACCTATGATTTGTGACGTTTTGCCCATATACAGTTTTTGACACAAAATAAACGTAAGCAATCGCTTTCTATTTTTATAAAACCTGGTTTTTAAAAAAAAAAAAAAATCATGTCTTTGATAATTAGCGTCTTTAAAGTGTGTTCATCAAATATAGTTTAAAAAGGTTAGGGTTAATAATATAAAATATGTAGGACGTCAGACACCTCAACATGAAAAGTAAGCTTTATTTGATTGGTTGGTAAACATCATGATGCGTTATTGAACTTACATTGCAGCAAGATTCAAAAGTATTAGATCGAATAATTAGAATATTGTTTAACGTTCTATGAAAAAAATAAACAAATCTATGATACCTTAGGGAGTACATAAGTCTTTTAAATACGTATAAAATAAAAACACTACAACTTTTTCTGCAGTTAAGAACACATTTTACGAAAAATTTACCGCTTTGAGGTTTGAAATGTGAGAAAACTGCACGGAAATAGCCCCGTTCTGCATAAATTTTCGCTTTTTCCTAACAAAATTTATTGTTAAAATTGAATCAAGTACCTACTCACCTTAATTGAAAACTTACAGACAAATTTACGTCTAAAATGTGGGGCTGCTTAAATGTGTGCACAATCATTTACCATTTTTTCGGCTTGGAGGTGATTTCTTCTGTTTTAGATGTACAAGCACGCGCACCAACGCATCTTTTCTTATAGCTGTAAAGTTTTATTATTTTTTGTTATCAACTACGGAGCCACTTCGTTAAAGAAATCCTTGGTTCTATTCCTTTCAGTACCAAATTGTTTCATTCTGGCACTTGACGTTGCTACCACATCTCTGTCAACTTCGTAATCGCATGAAGACTTAACGATTACAACGACCGTTTAATTCGTGCATTAATTGTGCTTTCATAAACTCCAAGGACGTCTTCGACCTGCTTTCTTGTGGGCTTTTTGTATGACCACAAGAGTACGATGATGACGGTGTAGGTTTTCGTTTCAAATCCCTCGGACTCATCTTGCGGCGTTTGGAGAGGCTTAAGCGCGAAGCCGGGGCTGACAGGTTTGATTTGTGAGGCCAATCTGGAAATTGTAGGTCTCCTTATCGCTTTATTACCAGCTTTTATGCAAGAAGCACTAAGTTATCTCGGCAAAGAGAGCACGAAAGAAAGAAAGAAAGAAAGAATACGGAGGAAAAAACACGATTAGGTCCCATTCAATTTGCCTGCGATCTGGAAGAATGGAAATGAGACGGGTGGTGGGACGGGTTAGGGAAAGAGCAGAAGCTAAATGCAGTATTTGCAACGAATTAAAACTGCTAAATGCTGAAGTAGCAGGATGTCCCATTTTACTTCAACGTTTTGTAACACTAACATCTACAGTTTAATTCCGATTAACAAGAACAATGTATCCCTTAAAGTGTAGAGGTTTGGGAGTAGGCGGCCCTAACACGAAATAGCTAAGGTATGGGGCTGGTTTTATGGATAAGATGAGTAATAAATAGTCATATTTGGTTGGGTTCAGTGTTTATGATGGTTAATGCAAGATGTTATACCCTCCTGAGACCCGTGGTCCTTCCTAAAGGACCACTGCTTAACGGGGTAAAAAGTAAGGTTCCAGGCGCAATGCGAGCTTTATGAGGGGCCCCGGGGACCCCGAGCAAATCGAGCAAGCACAGCCCAGTGGTCAGCATTCCCGCCTCCAAACCAAGCGGATGCTGGGCCGAATCCCACGACCGACCCAATAAAAAGGAGTCCTTGGGACTCAGGAGGATACACTAGCTCAGCCTGCCATGTCTTTTACCAAATAAAATGTAAATTATGCGATTGATGGTGATGAAACGAATAACAAGGAGGTGATGACTTGAATTGGGAGGACAGGGACAATTGGGGAGGAACACTACTAATAATTTCAAGGTAATTCGCCAAAAGCAACTTACATTGATGGAGGACGGGATGGAGTGAGGTCCTGTGTTACATTGTTCAGATTACCTAACACTATAACTTATTCTGCAGTTAAGAACACATTTAAGAACAGTTAAGAACACAAAGCCATGCATGAGCTTTACAATAGGTTCGATCTCACGATCCATTATGCCATAACAATACGGCAAGCGAATGCAAGCATAACTCAGAAGCAGGGCACACCGAGATATCCATCCAAGCTCAGCAAGCGAATCCCTCAACTCAATCAAAAAATTAACGACAACTACTACCAGTCTGTTATAAATTACGACCAATTCTTAGCAGTAAAAACAAACACGTACTGTTTGACGCTTTAGTAACAAGTAATGTAAGATGTAGTATAGAATTCTACGGATGAACATCGTCATATCTCCCACATGAAGTCCAGTGAACACAAATCAAACTAGTTAAAACTCTATTTAAACCAGTGCACTATTTAAAAGAAAAACCAAAGCCAAGAACATAAAATACCAAATGTTAAAAATCTTAGGAATTACGTAATAATCTTAAATAATTATTTTAAATCTGAACACAAGGTAAAGGATGTAAAAAAAAATACATATTTAAGAAGTTAAAGTTTGTGGTTTGAAAAACCTTTAGTGCAAAATTGTTATGGAATGAGGAATATGCAATAATACATACCTTGGACTTTTAATCAACTATCAAATAATCGTATGTCTTTAACAGGATTTAAGCAGATCTAGAAAGAAATTTTTTGAAATGGTTATAAAAAAAACCTATTAAAAAAAATAACAAAACGATAATAAGATATTGGAAAAAGTCTTTCAAGGAATCAGTATTTTGTTATTATGCATCTTAGTTTTATGGTGGAAATGTGTGGAAATAAATGTAATGTAAATATAATGCAACCCACATAAGTCCTACGGACTTCGTGATGCAATGTGGATTAATAAACCGTCTATTATTATTATTATGATTATGTAATAGAATGCTCTGTTGCTGTCGCAGATTTAAACTCGGGAAACATTTCAACCATCCCCACATGCAGTTCTATTGAATACTGGTCCACCATTATTGCAAATCCGAAACTGAAATCTTCTAATGGGGAGACTGAAACTGCAGCATTCTGAGCGTTATAAAAGCGAAACTGCGAGTACTTTAAATCCGAAAGTCTAACGATTGAGAACATGTACTGTATTTTTAATCGTTTTAAACTGTAGAAATCAAGCGTTATAAAACTGTAAGTGGGACACCCTGTAGCTTAAAGTGGGATGTCCACCAACTGACCCCCAATTCGTACTATTTTGAAACAAAACATGTAGCGTATATATGCTTTGTAACAATTTATTCCAGTCCCAAATAATTCATTTTCAAATAATTCATATTCAAATAATTCATTTTGATATTAAAACGTTTTCTAGTTATTGTATCAGTAATTACTCATGGCGCTCTAGCCAAAAGCATCAAATTCTTCCTTGCGTACCAGTGCGGCGAATATTCTAACAGAAATGAAATGTACTTTTTCTAAAATGGTATGTAATTTATTGATGC
This sequence comes from Lithobius niger, assembly GCA_023313725.1. NCBI lineage: Eukaryota > Metazoa > Arthropoda > Chilopoda > Lithobiomorpha > Lithobiidae > Lithobius > Lithobius niger. The sequence goes on along the minus strand of JAHWFP010222384.1, from coordinate 6,057 downwards.
ATGTCGGAATATGAAATAAGATACGACAAACAATTGTAATATTTTACGAAAGTTTATTTATACATATATAATAAAAAAAAGACGATTTATACACTCTATTTGACAACACTGTAACCATAACCAACATAATTTTTTTTTTTAATACTTCTCATACGGCGAATCCACGTTAAAATTAGGCCTTGTTTTCGGATAATTTCTGATTGCAAAGGTATGTTTTCAGTAAACAGTAGATTGGCTGTTTGACCGTTAATCATCTACAACTAGGAAGTTTGCACTGCAAAGAAATGGCATGAGTCAAGCTTCCATGATTGACCTTGACAAAACCTGGTTTGTCCTTTGGCATATAGGGATCAAGATTTAAAAATTAACGATCAAATGGGCGACAGATGGCGTCACGGTAGAAGTGTAAAATTTTCTGTTTGAGAGTTTACGTTGCCAATCCTAAAACTTTTTTTCGGCGTGCTAAAATTTTATTTAGTCTTGTTTGTGTAGAATTTTAGCTCTGTATGGTGAAATGTTATACATTAGCTGGGATGAAATTTACAACTTTTCTTGAACCTTAGCGAATTGTTAGCTACAAAATTCAAGATTTATCGATTTCTTTGGTAAATTTAACAAAGATAGTCTAAAATATCTCGTGTTTGGTACCTTGTTTCCTTTTAAGAGTTTATTATTATTAACTACGTTCATAATTAACTAAATGACTGTTGTTGTATTATTAACTGCTTTATTAATAATACAATAATATCAATAAACACTTAATATTAGTGTTTATTAGTATTAATTCTTAAATTTCACCTCAAAAGAATCCTGTAAATAAATAAATTGGTAAATTAAAAAAGGATAATCGAACGTCTCTCGTGTTTGGTAACTTGTTTCCTGTTAAAGTGTTTCCCTATTAGTAAGTGTTTATTATTAACTATATTTACATTGTTAACTATTTATTAAGTGTTTAAAACTCCGTTTCAAAAGAATTAAAAAAATCTTGCAAACAAAATAAACAGATTGGTAAATTGCTAATTGTATTCCCCTTAGCTAGAAACATCACCTACAGGCAAGTAATTGTAATATTGTACCAAAAATTAAATGTGTTCAGCTTGTATTTTCGTTATTTAAGCTATACAGGAACAGACGTTACTCAAGTCTTCGTGTTTTGGGATAATGTGAGTTTTTAAAGTTTCACACAGGTCGGGTGTTCAGCGCACAACAACTGAAAGATCCATGTCTTTGCTTGCGACACAGTGGCTCTGAATTGCATAAGATGTTTCGGAGTGCTGGAACACAGGCGCGAGAAGAGGGCAAAGAGGTCTTCTACAACACCCCCTCCCTCGTAATGCCCCGCCCGCCCCAGGGGGTGGCCCCCCCCCCCCCCCCGGCAACTTTGATTTACGGCATAATACACTCGCACTTGCAAGTGAATGGCTCCGGCGAGAAAAGCATTGCCTTGCAAATTACATTTATTTATTGCTTTCCATTTTAAGCCAATCACAAGGCGCCGTCGCCGCCACCGCGGGAAAGAGAGGAGTGATCACGTGTTAGGGATGATAGCGGAGTAAAAGCTACCGACCAACACAAAAAATGGGTATCAGATGTTGGCGCGGGTGGTGCTGGGATGGTCGCTTTTATTTTTTTTTATTTTTTATTTAAGTACTAATTTTTAAATTTTATTTTTAGAAACGTCATCATCTCTCCTCCCCCATCGTTGAGGTTGGTGATGAAGACGTCAATTTTTAGATTCCTCCCTCCCCTTTCCTCCTCCTCCTCCCCATGTTCGGAAGTAATGAGGCACGAGTGATAAGCTCTTTAATGTCGCTCTACTTTCCAGCGCGGAGGAAGAAAGAATTTGACTCGGGTGGCATTCGCCTCGTCTGTCTTTAGGGTGCTGATAGCATTGACTTGTTTATCCCAACAAAACATGAAGACGACTCAACGCTTGTTTTATTTTTTATTTTATTTTCTAACGCCATCACGAGACGGAGGATGAGGAACTCGTCTGCGGTGTACGTGCGGAAATTCTAAAATATGTAAGACTATCTCTTTTCTGGTGATGAGTTTTTACAGGAACAGGTTGTTTCGTTCATATACCGTCATAATTTGCTAACGGCAATTAGCCAATGGAGAGCCTGTAAACGGTAGCCAATCATGCATCCTTAACACAGATAATACGACCACACGGTGTTTTATCGATAAAACTGACAGCTTTGCCCCTCCATGTTATTTAATGATCGAATCGTCTGGTTTCCTGGTCTCCGCCACATAACGCAAGTATGAAAGAGCTACATTTGGTACCCTAAACCAATTTCTAAACAGATACGACGTTTAAATTAAACATTAATAGTTAAAAATAAATTAATAAGAATTGTCGTAACACTTGTAACGTTACGGATCATATTCTATTTTAAATCGAAGAAACAATATTTTCATTAAAAATAAAACACTGTTTCCTTTGTATTTGACATCCGTGACTGTTCCGTGATGTGGTACGTGATTGGTACGCGCCGTGACTGGTTCGTCCTACAGCAGTCGTCAGCTTTCGGGTTGAGTTAGGATACTTTCGGCAAGTTTGTGATGAATCGTTGGCGAGGCAAAACTGCTTAGGAGACGGTATATTCACATTTCAAATGCCACGAGCGTAGTTTAAGTATCGATAAATGCTTTCAACTGCTCGTTATATTCCGAAGCTGAATGCCTCGCGCAAGATTTAGATATTTTCTCAGCTTTGGGTTGTAACTAGGGGTTACGAACATAAATCGAAAAAGCAACTCGTGACATTATTACTGATAAAATGCGAAAGCTGAGTCGTCGTGAGCATTCCAGCAGTAATCCAGTAACGGCAACATTTTCAGACTTAATTTGTGACCTCATTAGCACTGTAGCTAAAACACGGTAAAAGACAAACAGGCCTAACTAGAATTGTCAATAAAGAATCATGAAAATCATGTGAATGGAGCAAAGAGCTGTTGTGGTCATCGTCTCCAGTTAAAGTTTGGTGAAAGTGCTGATGCGTGATCGGTAATTTTTTTAGATAATGTCATAAAACACGCTTCATGCGCTAAGGTAAAACCCATGCGTGTACTCCTGAGAACCACTTAAGTATAAGACCACGTATAAACCATTTTTTTTTTAAAACTTGATGCTTCAGCCAGGCACAACACTGCCGTCTTGTAAAGTGAGGCAAATATTTTTCTTTTTTTTTTTTTTATAAATTTACCGCTATCGTAAGTAAAGTGAGCCAGTCATTCAGACGCATCATTGAAAAACTGGGAGAAAAAATAACCAACAACTATTTGCTTGCGTCTTAAAGAGGGTAGACCTGTGACGTGCTCACCATGTGTAAACTATCATTTTAAAAATCTGTATTTGAGTTTTGTTTATTTCTTGACAGTTCGAGTTGTCCGTTAAAGGTAAAAAATTTACCCGTTGTAAAAGGCTGAAATACAGAGGAGTAGTCACGACGACTGAGCTTTCAAATTGGTTGTTTCTTGGTCCACAAGGAGCATATGCATCGAAGGTACATTTTCTTCTTACGGACATTGCTTTTTTCCATACTTCCCCACTTTTCACATCTTTGACTGTATGACTAATTCTCTCAGTGATTCTAGCCGCGAAGTAAAACCTACAACCATACTGATGGGCGACTGCAAAGTTCTTAAGCAACCATATGAAAATAAAAAGACCATAACAAAACAAAACAATTAAAAAAAAAAGCATCCCAGGATCTCCAAAAAATGGACTAGAACTCTCCAATTTCTGCAGCGGCCATTTCCACTCTTTGACCAGTTCCCCACGAAAAATATCGCTGTCTTATTCTGTGTCCACCCCCACGATTTAAAAATGTCCCTTACACAAGAATTTTACCCAACCAGCTATGTGTGTGACGGTGAGCAGGGTACGGACCCAACACGAAGCAAAACTTATTGTCAGACAAATTGGAGACTGTAAAGTTATTACGCAACATTCTTAAAACGAAAATGCCATGACATAACAAAAATAAAAAATAAAAAAACCGAAACTAAGAATTAAGCCTCAATAGAAGTCACAGTAGGTTGACCTAAGTCACAAGTCAGGTATGCTTCTTTCTTGAAGGCAATCCGAACTATTCACCAGCGAAATAGAGCGTTACGAAGAAACCACATGGTTAGGTAATATGTGATTTCCTACCACGAAAAAAATGGCTAGAAAAAATCATGTTCTAATCTTCCTCTCTGCATATTTTCTCCTTCGTTCTTTGTCAATAGCTTCTCTTAATAAATACACTTTGCAACATACTTCTCACACAAATACAAACCTCGCTTTCGTAGTCAAATGAAGTCCATAAAGGATTGCTATAATCCCATGACTATGCAAGTTGGGTATTAGTGGTATTGAAGTGAATAGATCGGCAGATTTCCTTTGGAGTTGGCGCATACCTACCACCGAGCCGCCTTCGTTGTATTGAAGGAGTTATGAAAAAAACTTCTTGAACATTCCGATGTTCGCGCTTCACATAATTACTGTTTTGTGAGCGGTTCTCTCGTTGTTACGCCTGGAAAGCCAGAGCACCTTGCAAGGATAAAGAGTAACATATTCATTAGAGTTTGAGGGTCGGTGCAAGGAAGTTTGCACCTGCTTGCTTTTAAATCTTTGGAGACCAACGTGATCGTGGTGGCTGAATGGTGTGCGGAACTTATCGTTATGGTGTGCTTATACCACACGCCATGGCTGTTTGCTGTGACGTGTATATCACGTGACTGGGCTAGTCCAATCAGACGGCCAAACAGCCGTTGTTCTCGTTCGTCATTGGCTAACTCATGGTGACGTCACGGCAAACAGCCATTGCGCATGGTTTAGAAAACTTGGAAATGTAAAACCCATGCGTGCACTCCTGAGAACCACTTAATTAATTCTTAGTGGCTTTATTATTATTTTGGACCTAATACACCTACAAAAATGATGAATATTAAATTTGCTTGCGTTTTGGTACGTTTTCATCAGTCTTAATACCTGTTCAGTCGGGTAGTGTGGAAGACTATCAAGCTACTTTATGAGTGCTGAAATCTACTCACGCCTTGCTCGGTTGGGCGGTTTCCCAGTGACTCCCTCCCCCCTCCTTCCTTCCGAGACTTCTTATACTTCTAAAATACCTGTTAATGGTAAAAACTGAACTGGTCTGTCTACATGAGCATTAGTGTACTTCGGGTGATGTTTGGTTAAAAAAAAACACTACGCATATTACTTCTTGAGAAGGTGTTTGTTTTTAGGGAACATCAACCCAAACTGGGTTATCTGCCCCACGACGATGAGAGGGACAATTTAGCTGGCAAAATCCAAGCGGAAAACACAGGATCTTTGACACGCCAAAATCAACATGACCATGAGGTACCACAGGGCCTTAATAAATTCCATCGGGCGGCCGATGCGGAGATACCAACCTTTCATTTCTTTAAACAAAGGTTTAAAACGAAATTCTATTTAATATGCACTTTCGTCAGATAGAAGATGTCGGCCAATAAGCTTAAAGCTATTTGAAGGCCCAAGCAGCAGATGTTAAGTGGAAGGTACTACTACCATGACAGTTGTTTTTTGCCGCATAGAGAGAAAACCGGAGTACCCAGAGGAAATCCTGGTGCACCAGGCGGGAAACAACCGGAGGAAAACCCGTACATAATGCGCTTCCTTCAACAGGATCGAACCCGGGTCTGTAAGAAGCCAGAGATGTAGAGCTGGGAGCAAGATGCCTATCGAATCTGACACCCCAGTGCTCGTAGCTACCCATGCACGAAGAAAAAAAAATTATCATCAAACTGGTATGAAATACTTAACATTTTTTTTTTTATCTGAATTCCTTTTATTGTAACGAATGTTGTTACAACATGACACGTAATAATTTTTTTTTTTAATTTGTCACTGTTAATTTTTCTTAATTTTTAGTTTAATTTTTAATTTTATCTTTATAAAAGGCGTATTTAGGTTCTATTACGATTTTAGTCACATCTGAATTTCAGGAAAAAAATAATAACGAAAATATTAGTTGTATCAATTTTCCATGATTCTTACCGTTTAGTATAATTAGTGTTC
>JAHWFP010222382.1:0-11275 GCA_023313725.1 Lithobius niger | reverse complement strand
ACATAAGGAGGAAGGGAAAGGGAGGGGAGGGAGAGGCAATATTTATGGAAGAAGGATTGGTCTCTCATTAATGGTTGCGTAAACCCTGTGTTGTTCCGTTTGCTAATTTGGCAATAAAACATTATAATTATTGTTATTACCTGTCTTACGGTGGGGATATCCAGTTGAGGTTTAACGTTAATCTTTGCACTAAACTCGGTAATAAGGAAAACTGGTGATATCCATCACGAAATAAGTTGATGGGTAAGCAATATTTAGCCTGAAGGTCGAGGACTAACTTAGCACTGAGCAGTTGGCTCCGAGCTGTAAAAAGCGGTGATATCCATCTAGTATTAGCCGTATTCCTGAACTTTAACAACATTTTAACCCGAAGATTAGGCGATAAATTAGTAGCTTTAACCTAATACGATGTTGAAATCCCCAAATATATAGAGGGCTAATTTAGCCTGAAGGTCGAGGGCTTAGGAGTAAAGAGCTAACAAAACCCTATCTTAGTCCAACATGGATATCACCAACTATTTTCTCCTGACCGCTAACTCCCGGGTCGAGGTTTAGTTAGATCCAGGGTTAAGCTATTCCAAGGCTAATTTAGACCTCAACTGGATACCCCCACCGATAATGAACATCTGGGCATCACCGAACAAACACCGGGGAAACAAAACACCGCCGCAAAACCACGGCCGAAACAAAACCAAGAATCTTAACAGAAGAAAAATTTCCCGTCTTAGTGAAAGTCTGACCAAGCACCAGCCGAATACCAGGAAACAAATACCGGGTACTACCACTAAATTTCGGGAGTTTGAGAACAAAACGGGTTTGCCTCATGATTTCTGTAGGTTACCACGAAAAACGATCAACTTTTCTCCCAGCTCTAAGAAATTCCACAATTACCGACTTCAAAATGGCAGCATATCACCTTTAGCTCAAACTTCCACATCTGATATGACGAACATTTCAACAGTAATTAGAACATAAAATGAAAATTGGGCGACTTTTACTATATTTCGATGTTGAACGGTATTGGCTTCTGCGAATACAGGGTGAAGCAACTAAAGTGTTACGAACCGATATCCTGTGAATAGCTAATGAGAGCATAATAATGACAGAAATACAATGATGGGTGGGTGTGATGGGGAACGGTTACACGAGAAAAAAGGAATGACCTTGAATTGATATTTCAAGGTCATCCTCGTGCTATCTTCCAAACGAGATACGATATGCAAAAAAAGTAAATTAGAAAGTTGGACGCAAGGAGACAATATGATCAAAAAAAAAACCAGATTCAAAATCGGATAATAAGTAAAATAGTTGCGATGATGTTTAAAAGCTATTTGTGAACATGCCGGGTGCACTGTAGTGAAGCCGACTTCTTGGCAGTTGGCTTTACAACAGTGCAGCAAGCATATTCAGAGTTAGCTTTTAAACATCATCGTGCGATTTTGAATCTGTTTTTGTTGTTGTTGGTCATATTGTCTGCTTGCGTCCAACTTTCTAATTTACTTTTTTGCCGTACCGTATCTCGATCGGAAGATAGCACGAGGATGACCTTGAAATATCAATTCAAGGTCATTCCTTTTTTTTCTCGTGTAAATGTCCCCCATCATTAGATTGCTATCATTATTATTATTCTCTCATTGGCCATTCACAGGATATCGCTCGTAACACTTTAGTTGCTTCACCCTGTATACTCTCAATCAGAAACAACAAAAAAACTGCATTGTGATACACCAAAAACGACGCGACTCCTAAGACGACGCCAGTAGAGCGGGAAAAGTGAGCGATACGGATCGTTCGGTTCATCGAGCTTCGGTTCCTCCAACACCTGGTAAGAGGCCGCACAGCAGCAATCTATTTCAACTATTACCGAGCGAATTTAAAATTGAGTTTTTCCTTCAGTAATCCAACGGGAAATGCTTGAAAGACAGCTGCCGTTTTCAAAAAAATTGGCTCCGCTTCAAGCACTTTTCAGCGAAATATTTTCTGGCCAGCGGAAAAGAATAAGCGACGGTTGCCAGACGAAGGAAAAGAAAAAAAAATGACTTCCATTTTTTACAATAAGATGAAAAAAAGAAAAAGAAAAAAAACTGCAACAATATTTGGCTCACTAAGGACGACCTGCTGACTTGAGTGTACAATAATTGACATTTTGGCAAAAACTAAATGTAAACACAGAAAGCCTTTGCTCGTCTCTCAAAAGACGTTCTACTTGGCAAAATAACAAAAGAAACTGCCAACCACAGATTAGTCGTGGTAACTAAGTGATGAGAGCTCCAAGTGACGTGTTCAAAATAAACCAGTAAAAATTCTTTTTTTGTGGAATAAATTTCAGAGTTCTGTTACTCAAATTTACAGCAAAAGTTTTTTGATACGAAAAAAACTGAGAAACGAATAAATAAAGGGTGGCACGATAATCGATAATTCGATAATATCACGATAAAAATTTTCGTCGATTATCGTATCGCACTTTTTCTGATTTATCGAATTATCGTGCAAACCCCGATGCTTAAATTGTCATATCTCGCAAACCGTAATAGCCAGAAACAAGCGGTTTGCGGCATTGCGTGCGGAATAACAAGGGCTCTCCAACCTAGTGTGCAATACTGCTGCTAGCCACTCCAGCTGATTGGACAGTTAGTTTAATGCAAACAATATTTAAGCATAAAAGTAGCAGCACAACAGCTGAATTGTTTCTACATGGCGAGGAAGTAAGGGACAAATGGCAAGTGCATTTTCATGTCTACTGGCCAAATGGCGAGTGCCACACAATTCTCATTCGTGAAGGTTGGAGAGGCTTCAGCCTGTAGGCTTCAGCCAAGGTTTTGTTTTTAATTGACAAAATTAAAATATTTTTTTTCCAGCCACGAAATTTGTTTTATCAAGATATTATCGATTATCGTCATAATTTTAAAAATGGTATCGGAGTAAACAAATTTTGTATCGTGCCATCCTTACATAGAACACAAGATTGTGACTTGTGATAATAATAATCAAATTTGAAGGAAGAAAGCCAGATTACAAATCTCAAGGTAATGTACGTCTTGCATTTATGTTACGTTTTGGGACTTAAAATAACAAACGGGAAGATTTCTGTCCTCTCCTGGTTCTGAGGGGTGCTAACTAGAAAAGTTGGACTTGAAAAATATTGGCTCCCCAGTTTTTTGTGGACCACCCTGTACAAACTATTCACGCTTGGCGCAAACACATAACTATTAAATTAAAGCTATCATTTCAGTTTTTAATAAACGAAACGAGACTGTTCATGCAAAAGTGAGATTACTGTTGCCCTTGGGCTAAGAACTGTTGCTAACACCGCGTTAGTTTAGCTTTTAAACTGAAAACTACAAGGGCTCACTCTCGGATTTGTGAAGCATTCAACTCATAGCCATGCTATCAATAAGTTTACATCACCACTAGACAACACTTCTGAAGAACGCGCAACCCTTTCGTGTTGCTTCCGGACTTGTAAACATCCTCGCGGTGCTTTCTCAGATCTGGCGTCACCAAACGGAATCGCTTTACGGAGGTGGTTTGGGAGTCGGATGCGATTCGTCTTTACTCATGTAAACACTTGCACGCACACTGGAATGGTGATGAATGCCTAATAACGATGGAGGGCACACTCGCGGACCCTATGTAATTTGTGTTGGTGCCACTCGAATTTTACGTAAATATTGCTGGAAATTACTGTACGTGACTACGGAAGCCACTAAAACTCGTATATGTTTAATTACAGGGTTTTAAACTGATCCAATTATGCTGGATTAGAGCAGTGCGGGACGTGTCCACTAGGCATAAAATGGAGGAAAGAGGAATTGAGAGGGATCTGCGCAGTGGCGCATCCAGAAATTTTGTTTGGAGGGGGCGACAGAATACGGGTCCTAAAGCTAACGCATTTTTAACAATGTCAGTAATTTTTCATGCTTTTAAAAAGATTAACTTTACAAATTTTTTTAGTGGCAGCGAATTCCGTACTTCTTTGTTCAGCTTCAATGCAAATAATTTTTTACACTTTGGGAGGGGAGGGTGTGGGTAACAGTGGCTCGGAGAACAAATTTGGGCTGTTGAGAGCATTGATTGTAATGTAGACCAACGTTACCCTTCTTAACGCGAAAAAGAGGGAGCCTTCTGATGCGAGTATAGAAAAAGAAATCCAAGTGCTTGCAATTGCTCAATTTGACTGTTAATCTCGGGTCTTGGGAGGGACAAATGTCCCCTTTTGCCCCCCTCTGGGTGCGCCACTGGTTCTGCGTGTAGGCTACTGGCCTGAATCCCTTTTTTTAGTCACACCAACGTTACTCATTGCTTCCTTTTGAGGGGGGGGGGGTTTATCCCTCCTGAATGTCATTGGTGTCGCCGGCCACTCACAGTCCGTCACGCTCTAGTCGATTACCACCAGCTTGATGGTGTTCGTCGCCTTTTCTACGTTCCGTGAGACATTGCGTGTCAATTGGATGATGATTCTGCCGTCCTATCCGGGGTTTTTAGATTTTTGCAGAAGGTACAGATATACGATGAGTTCTAGATTTGAGGTTTAGTTAACGTCTCTAATGTGTGGCGCACTGGGAACCCGGGCCACTGTGACCGAGGTTGGTGCTGATGACCTTGCTGTCGACGCGCCATTAAACCTCCCCCCACCTCTAAGTTTAATGGCCCTAATCACAAAATCACGTCTGTGCATTTTTTTTGGGCACGTTTCAAAAATTCCTGCCAAAATGCGCTTTCTAATGGCCATTAGCGATTACTCCACATTTCCTCAACTAACATCACCACTCCCTTACAATTACAAAACAGGTGGGTCCTCATGGGTAGGACAGGCCCCCCAATTTGGTTCGTTACTGGATGCAGCTGAGCCTCCCGAAAACAACGGCACGCACATTTCCTGCCAAAATCCGCCAGCACGATCTTATTACTTCGTCGAGACGCTTCAAGTAAAGAAAAAGGGAAAAAAAATATAAAAAAAATTCTTCTATCTTTGAAACGAAACCTGGAAACGAGAAGGCACGAGGCGGCAAGTCTTCTTTTTCCGGCAAAAAAAAAAATCGGGAGCTTTGTGGCCCCAAAGTAATAGAGCGTTGCCCATAGCAACGAGACGGTCCTCAAATCCCGAATTTGCCCGATTCTATTTCACCGACCTGCCGCTTGCATTTCACCTTTCTTTCTTTGGTGGCGCTGCCAAGCTGACTGCATCGTCTGTCATGCCATCAATGTGGGGAGGATTTGACCCAGGTCCATGAACTACTAAAGCAGACTCCAGCGACGTATGGACCAAAAGGAATTTACGTCTATTCCGATTTTTTCGTCGATTCAGGGTTGAGAGCGTTTTATTACTTTCTTCACATCCGACTGCAATATTGTGCTGACATAGAACCTGCGCCATTTGTCAGTAAGTCTCCGGTGCTCGAGGTAAGTAAAAGTAAGTCCCGGGAGTAGGAGGGAGGAGGACAAAAACTTGCCGATTTCCAGGACAGAAATCGATTCTGCCTAAACACTCACCCTTTAAAAGGACTCACTCCCTCTTCCTATTTTGCCGTATTTCATCGACAAAGGTGTCCAACACTCATTCACACATTTTTCACTGGCTTTAACAACGCACCGGGGGGGGGGGGGAGTCTATTCCGAGCTTTTCGCATATTGCTTTTCCATTGGCTGTTGATTTTGTGCCTCCACTGACGTCACAATACAGCTCAACAGCTTACGCACATGCACACAATTCAAACCAGGCCGGAGCCAGTGACGTCACACGAAAACATTGGCGATAAAACGACTTAATGATCTGCGGAATAACCAACCTTCGTATATACAATCGTTCCACTCGATCTTGTAACAAAGTAAGTGTTATACACTGGAAAGCGGCGGGGGACAGGCCATGGGCGCGAAAAATCACAGGAGCGACAATTTACAAACCGACGAGAAAACGATCCATGTGCGAACCATCACAACAGCAAGCCTTCAACATTTTTTTCCGTCAAAATAACGAGTGACACAAACGCTCAGCGTCACAAGAGCTAAACGTTGTAAGCACGAAATTTCATTAACGTCATCCATCCCGTTTCGTTTTTCTTGTTTTTCGAGAGCGAGTTTCTGGCAGTTCTGATTGATGGAGGCTTTAGGATGTTTTTATCGTGTGTCTGTATCGGTGAATCGGTATCTATATCGGTCGCCATGTGGGGGGAAAATCTGTATCGGATTGGTCGGTATTTTTCCGTATCGGTCGATCCCTAATGAAAACAGGCTTATATGAAGTGGAATATAATTATTTGTCATTTGAAGCTACTGTGTTAGAAGACTAGAGGCACACGCGCACACACACATTGAACGTTATTAAGGTGCCTTCACACTTCGCCACTCAGTGGCGCTTCTTCAGTAGCGGCACTTTGATGGTCTCCTGTGGCACCTAGTGCTTCTGCTGCCCATGCTGCCTAGTGCCCATGCTCTGCTGCGAGTGACTACTCTTGAGTTGCGACGTGTGAAGGCATTCTTAGCGATGCACATGTCACACTGTCTGCATCCAGCACATCCTAACATTTCGCTTCCAAGATGGCGACTGCACAATACTTTTGACCAGTCAGTTTTATTGCCTTAAAACTGCTACAATTGCTCATGATAAGTAAAATATACATTTTTACGATGTGTAGTAATTGTAGTAGTTGCGGTGGTTGTGGTAGTGCATCTTGGACTAACTACTCTCTTCGAGACGGACGAGCCACGTACGGCTGCCTGTCTGTAAGCTCGAGTGTATGCCGACCTTCTGCAGCTGCGATTGCAGCGCCACCTCTAACTCCGACTGTGGCAAGTAACCTTAGACCAACTCAATAGTGTCACGCGAATGACGAGATTTAAACCGGTGAAGCCCTTCGGAAATAGATTCGATTTCCCATGACGCAAGGTCGCGCTGCCAGTCTCCTAACAGTATCGGGCGCACGTGCTGTGTAATGGCGGCTGTGGTAGGTAACTCGTCCATCTCGAAATGAGTAGTTAGTCCAAGGTGGCCGTCGTTGCTGCTACTAATAATTCTCTGCCTCTGTGTTGATTCTAACGCAAAGCTTTAAAGGGACACCCGGCTTGTCATATAACATTCCGCCTGCCTTATAATAGTTCGCGCTAGTCGCGTTCCGCACAAAAACGAACACCAAGATCATCTGAGATAGTAGCTACGTTCTTCGCAGCGAAAGAACGTAGCTACAGTCTCATTTGGCCTTGTGCCTAATAGACGAACCAGCACGAACGCATTAATCGTGTCATCACAAACCGAAATGATTCTCGTATTTTAACATCACAATTTATAATTTTCTAGGCTAGTGTCTTATAATTCTGCTTCGGCGATCTATTGGAATAACTAATTTTAATTTTTACCGCATTAGTCTATTAGATTTTTGATCTCATGGTAATTATTAGCGAATTAGTGCATGCACACACAGAGATGAAACGTCATGGTTATTGTAAGCGCGCAAAGCATCGTATAGTTACGGGTCGTTAGTAAATAAAGTTCCATTATATTCAACAGAAAAACTCCTAGACGCCACATTTAAAAAAGGATTTTTAGCAAGGGAAAGACTAACGGTAAGGAAATAGACCTTTGGGGCCGTACTTGATGTGGAGGATCGAGAAAAATGGCGCTGGGAGGTATATCCCTTTAACAGAGGCGTTAGTAGCTGTAACTAACCGCCAAGGGCCCACATAGGCTTGGAAGAAGTAAGGTGCGGTGTCTCGTTAACATTCTAATCTATGGTGTTATTTTTTCGTATCTTATTCCACCCTTCTCCATTTCACGTATAGGAATGTCAAGAAGGCGGAGCGAGGGCTTGGGAGGCAGCTATACCCTTTAACAACTCCTTCTTGTGGGACACCAACCTTTGTTGAATTTCAACTAAAGCGGTAACACTAAATTCCCTTCTTCCCTGCGTTGCCGCTTTTACCCGTACTTTCGTCCATTTGTGTCCTTGTCAAATAACTTCTATTCTGTTGTGGGTGGGTTTGAACCAATAGCTGGTGTGTGTGTCTCCGTGTATGGCTCGTCTCTCTCCTTCCCCTCCTTGGCGTTTGGTATGGAAAGTGTCGAAGGAGTTGCCTTAGTGTCTTCGTGACAGCATTACCCCCTCCCCCCGCCATTCTGTTTGCCGGCCAATTGTCGACGATGGACGTCGTAATGGCTTCTGCCGTTCGAGTGACGCCATTTGTATGCGCGACTGTGCCTCCCTCTGGCGACGACTGCGCACATTACCAATTGGCTGCGGTGGCACAGGCTTGTTTGCTCGTCCAAAAGCCAACGGTGAAATTGAATGATGTCGCCCACTGCAGCACGTACTACCAAGCTCGAGCCTTGATTCCTTGAGGTCCAGCATTCGTGGTGAAGAGTAAGGCTTAGAAATGGAAAAGCCGTTGTTGCTGAAAAGAGTAACAGGCAAAGAAAACAGGGAAGTTAGGAGGCCAAGTGTGGCGTTTTCCTCCGGGCCCCAATTTTTCCTCGTAGAAGGGACAGAACGGCCATTCGGATTTCGATTTCCCTTTATGGGATTGCACTGTGAAGTGTTACGAAATTCGAAAGCAGGATTTTTAAACGGTAAAAGTAATAGCCAGTGGCTGGCTACTGATGTGGTTCTAGAGCAAATTTAGATGTTCAATTTAGGAGATTATAAATTCACCTTAAGGGCACCTGCGCTCTAAGCGACCGAGCCGCGCGACCAGGTTGCTGCCGCCAACGACAATGCTTACGGCATATGTAGCACCACGCTGTTGAGCATTGAGGCCAATCTGTCGCAGCGGTCACTGGAATCCCGGGCGGCGTGCAGGCGGCCACAGGGCGACCATATTTTGCTCCGTGTTCATTTTTCACCACGTGATCGAGAATTATCAATGAAAAACTACGTGGCCATGCGGCACGTCACCGTGTTTTTTGGCAGCGACGATCACTGGCTGCACGACCTCACCGCCCAGTGAGCGGGGACCCTCCAGATAGGCCAGGTGACTGCGTTGGGGGGGGGGGGGGGGGGGGGTTGTTTGGTGCGGAGTACGGCGTAGATTTTAGAATTTGCGCAGGGGGATTGTTTGCATGGAAACTAGACCATGCGCCGTGACTGTTTGCTGTGACGTGCCTATCACGTGACTGGGCTAGTCCACTCAGACGACCAAACAGCCGTTGTTCTCATTCATCATTGGCTCACTCATGGTGACGTCACGGCAAACAGCCATTGCGCATGGTTTAAATCCCATAGATGGTTATTTGGTTATTGCGTCACGCTTTTTAAACAATTGTGCAACAAAACGGTGGATTTTCAGAACGTAAATTTAAAACGTCGTTAAATTCTAGGAACGCCAATTAGAACCAAAATACCCAAAGTACGCGGGGGGGGGGGGGGGGGGGGGAGGAAAAAAAAAACAAAAAAAAAAAAAGAGCCACGTCATTTTAGTGTTGTTGATTAAGTAAATTTGTGGAAATACTTTAGTAACTAAATACAGATGCAAACCTAGTTACGTTGCCTTTTGGACTTATATGTCAGACTGCCTGAGCGGGGAATCGAACCAAGGACCTTTGGAACGAAGGCCGAGGTCCTACCGCTGATCCAGACTGACACGGCCAAAAGGAAACGTCCATAGGCAGTATTTAACACGTGCATATATACATATAAACAAAAAGTGTTTGGAAAATGCTGCCAACGGACGTTTCCTTTTGGCCGCGTCAGTATGGCTCAGCGGTAGGACCTCGGCCTTTGGTTCCAAAGGTCCTTGGTTCGATTCCCCGCTCAGGCAGTCTGACACATAAGTTCAAAAGGCAACGTAAATAGGTTTGCATCTGTATTTAGTTATTTCTTGTGAGCCTTTGGCTTTCCCGTCTTTAATACTTTAGTACTTAGGTAAACAAGATCCAAAGAGTGTAATTGCAAAAATTGAAGAAAACCAACTTCAAATCGCAAGAACAGAGATTGGATGTTATTCGTTAAGAAGCAGACACAGCAAGAGGGATTAGATGGATTACGTTGCCGTTTTTGCTTGCAAACTGCGTGCGGTATTTCCCTTCCTCTTCTCAAAATTGAGCAGTTTTAAGCCAGGGTAGTAATAATTTTCGTTAGGGAACTTTCCTTTCAAATTATTTGAAGTTGTTATGTATTTGACTGTCAGCATTAATTCCCAGTCCTCTCTTGTTTTTTTTTTTCTGTCAACTTATGCCGTAATCCCGGGCATAGTCCGGCCCTAACTTAACCGTAAAATGATTTTATCCTGTTTTTTTTTCATATATTATTAAAACTGGTAATACTCCAGTAGACTGTGTACGTTGTTTCGGTTTTTCCATTCCTTATAACCAGCGGAGGTGGGCGTAAAGCTGTCGGCGAGCAGTCAGGAAGGGGACCAGTATGGTTGGAGAGGACGTCTTAGCACCTGTTGCTCCAATACAAACGGTGACGGTTTGGTGAGGCCATGCCTTTAGCCAAATGTAGCCTAACTGAGATAAAGTAGCACGACGGCTCAGTCCCGGAGATGGAAGGGAGGCGCTGTTTGAATACCATGACTAGCTTCAAGACCAATTTGACTCGTCTCATGCAGTTGTAAGGGTCGTCCAACTCTTCTTCTTAGTCATCGTGGCTGAGCGGTGAGAGAACTAAGCCTCGTTGCTGGAAGTTGCGGATCTGGTCGAACCTGTGGAAAGGGGACCTTGGTAAATTCCCTCCAGGACTGCCGGCCAGGGTAGCGTAGGAGGCTACCATGCTCCTTCAGCGGCTATGGGAACTGTTTTGGCCAATACTGGACAATGTTTCGGCCCCTACGATGATCAAAGGTTTCCCGATTAAAATCCCTGGGGTAGCTCCTCCCTTTACCAGATATTTCTTCTTCTCAAAAAATCTGGTAATGTTCAAAATTGAGCCGGTTCATCCATACGAGCATTAAATTGCTTCGGCTGATTCTGTGTAAGACTCAAAAAAAATTAATAATAAAAAAAATAGTTTAAAAAACGATTCCAAGAGTTTCAGTCACTTCCTTCTGTTTTAATCCTTTAAATGCGTGTCCCAATTCCGCTAAGTGTAACTTGTCATCCAAAATGCTTTTGGGATCGTAGGAATAAAAAAAAAAACGCTGCGAAGTTTAAAAAGATTATATACCAAATATTGCCGTGATTCAGTAAATAAATTGCCCTGACCCACAGAAAAATTGTAACTCGTTTGACTATCCGACCACTTGGGTAATTTGTTTATTGTGCGGTTGAGTACAGTTTATGCTGTTACAGGTAATTATCTTTGCATCATTTGTATACAGTTTATGCTGTTTCAGTTAATTACCTTCG
>JAHWFP010222381.1:14118-55688 GCA_023313725.1 Lithobius niger | reverse complement strand
CCACTTCCCCCGTACCGTGCGGTCCTGACTACTAGGATTTCCGTTTTCCATTTAGTCGAATTTTAGAAATCTAATTTCGAAGTCAAGGTGTTGAGTTACGTGAGGGGATTGGGGATGACCAGTTTACCAGGGACAAAATGGGCCATTTCAGGGTTTGCCCACCTGGGCCTTTTGGCTTAAATTTGCCGCTGAAGTTTATTTTACAGTATTACCGGAATAAGGCAAGAATGTTTACTTTCCCAGTTTTTTGCCGTTTCATTCGGTAGTTCAACTAAGCCTATTTCTGTAATTCCTGCCGCCCCAAGCATGGCTTCTCTGCACCACCCACCTTGATTTGCCAGTATCTTCCTTGTTTTGTATGCGATAAATGTTCTACTTTCTGTGTTGTACAGTCCCATGATCCCCACAACTTTCTAATTTACTTTATGCCCATACCATGCATAGTTTAGAAGTTACACATTGGATGACCTTGAAGATGACCTCCACGGTCATTTTGGAGATCATCATCAGATTCGCCATAGGTGACTTCCTATACAAACATGTTATTATCAGCAACCTACATCCAAGTCTTAATGCCTTATTTCACCTGGACGGGACTTCTGTCCCAGGTCGGCTGAATAACTAGCTTTTAAGTAAGTTGAGGACGTAATCTGGTTTGAGGGATCTACCTTTTGGGCATAAGAGGCATTGCACTGCCCAGTGGGTGCAACTGTGCAATTTCAGATGGTGGGGGGGGGGGGGGCGACGTCGTCGTACTGAAACCTTTCACGGTAAGAGAAAGATGGCATGAAGGAAATATTCCCACGTTGCTATCAAAAAAGGTTTGGAAAAACACTACAATTATTGATACCTCCATAAAATGCAGCTCGAGAGGAAAGTTTCATTGATGAAACTTAAGATTAATTTTCAAGAGTAAGAGGAAGATGGGAGGTTTAAAATTTGAACATATGTTTTAGAACCAACAAGGATTTTATCAGCTCTTCCCTAAAATATGGTGCCTCAAGCTTAAGTGTTTTCTTACTTTCATCTTTTAGTTTATCCACCTGGAACACTCTTGTCACGTTGTCCATGTCTCACTTATCGTTTTCTAGTGTCCTAAATGCTCGGGTTGCAGGTGCTATTGTGAACTTTGAACTGGCACCATTTTTTTGATAGAAGGAATGTGGCAACATTTTCATTGAGCAGAGTTGGGCCCCCATGGGTGGGAACTGCGATGCCTGCTATCAAACAACCTGTAAAGTTTTAATTCTCATCCATTCTGAAGTTATTTAGCTGACCTCAGACTTTTTGAACACCCTTATGGCTTTTGTTTGTTACAGAAGACATAAGGACAGTTGTAACAGATTTAGCTAGTTTCTAGTTGACCTTCATTTAAAGTGATATACACAGTAGGGATGTGCGATACGCGAAAAATTCGAGCCGAGCCGAGCCGAGTATGAAACTTGTACTCGAACTCGGCTCGCTGCTTGCGTCCATATTCGAAAAACTCGAATCCGGCGAAAATGCGATAACTTCGACAATTTTTGACCTATTTTTGACATTCCAATAAACCAAATCGATCATTTCGACGAGAGCTTTCCAGTGGTGCAGATTAAAAGTCAACAACTGAAACGATTTTCAAGTTATATCCTTAAAACTGGAAAACCATGACCCACACAGTCAACTAAGCACATCTTCTTTGTTCTTATTATCTTAACAAATAAAAGGGAAAATATTTCCATCAAATACTCAAACTCGGCTCGATACTCGAG
This sequence comes from Lithobius niger, assembly GCA_023313725.1. Classification (NCBI taxonomy): domain Eukaryota; kingdom Metazoa; phylum Arthropoda; class Chilopoda; order Lithobiomorpha; family Lithobiidae; genus Lithobius; species Lithobius niger. The sequence continues at coordinate 53,937 of JAHWFP010222381.1, read as the reverse complement.
TCTTCTGTTGCAAACTTGGCTCGGCTCGACTCGAATTAAAATTTTTCTACTCGCACATCCCTAATACAGTACAACCTCATTAACTCAAACTCGCATAAGTCAAACAATTTTGTGCTATTTGGTTGGCCCAATACAAAATTAACCTCGTTATCTCAAACAAATATCAGTTAACTCAAACTCCAGATGGTAATTTTACTACTTGACACCATGCATTCTGTATTGTTTTTGTACCCGTAAAGGTATTTATACTAAGGAATTAGTAGTACATTTCACATATTAAACCGATTTGTACTTGGTAAACACTGGATGCAAATTTGTACTCGGTATTTCCCAGGCCAACAGCCTGTCTTGTGTTTTAACGCTTTTTCGTTTAACTCAAACTGTAATGCCAGTCTCGCTGGAGTTTGAGTTAAAGAGGTTTTACTGTACACAGTAACCGACTTCACATTGGCTTTCGCTTCACCATTCTGATCCAGACTGCTACGACGGGATTTATTTACTCAGGTTTATTTAAATTCATACTAAATCTTTACATGTATAACTACTTGTTATGCAGATGCTTATAAACATTTAAAAAATCATTCTACTGGACTCTGTGCAGCTGTGATTTTCTTCTCATATTCCTGCCGTTCTCGCTGCAGTTCTTCGTAAGTTTGTATTGCAAGCTCAAGGTTGTTACGCTTTGCACATTCGTTGTCGAGGTACGCCTGCAAGAGAAAAGGAATTTTTAGTCAGTACAATATTATAAAATGTCTTACTCTGCCCAGTTTAATTGTGCTGCTGCGCATTCAATTATGCACAAAAACGCAAATGCATTACGATGCACGACATGTACGGATGTGCAACACTCAAAACATTCTAGCCAATTGTGCAACTTTTACTCGAACTCGGCTCGCTGCTCGATCCATACATGAAAAACTCGAATCTGGTAAAAATGCGACAACTTCGTCAATTTTTGACAGATTTACACATTCCTAAATACGACATTAATTACATGGCGACAGAATTGGTCGTTATGCCCGATTCGTTTATTGCGTTACACGATAATAAATATGTTTCACAGACGCTATACAATATACTTACACGTCCGCAATGCATCTTCACTCCAGGAATTGTCACTTGAACTTTATTTTAAGCGTTTTTAATAGCGAGGCCGTATTCGTTTCCATAGCAACCAAGACAGCGAGCAACAGACGGCGGGTGTCCAACAGCGCAGCAGCAACGAGATTTGCGATTAGATAAATACAAATAAATAACCAATATGGATGTAAAAACGTATGGCTATTTAACTGCTACATAAAAATTTAGGATAATTTTACTAATACGTAAATTAAAGATTTTCAGTGGCATGATCGTTTCCACTGAGATGCAGCCTGCTAATGTCTGCACACTGAAGCGTATTAAAAAAAAACAAAGCTGAAAGTCCGAAAGTGACGGAGAGGCTACTTAAACATAATCCTCAACTAACAGACACGCTAAAGAATTAAAGGGCAATTACATCCATTTTGACATGCATGTTTTTACTTTGGGTTCACTTACACAATAACTAAACACAAGAATTGCGGTAAGAATACGTTAAGTACGTCCGATACAACAATTTAATTACTGCATCACCAAAACACGATACGGAGACCGCCATTGTTTTTCTAGAATGTGCAGAAATTAATGCCGTCAGATGGTGCTTATCAATTTCGACTCGCAGCCAACTGAGATAGCTCTGTTGGCTGTGAGTAGCTCAAGCGTCGAACGGCCTTGCACCGATGTTGACATCGGAAATCGGCCTTTTTTGGGTATATCGGGCATCGGTTTTAGGCAGCAGATATAAAAACATCGGAAATCCACAAATTTATAAATCATTTTGTGACAGATGTGCTCATGACTAATTTTATTTCTGAAATCCTCTTAATTATTTTTGACTCAATGAAAAATGTAACTTATTTTACTTGTTTGTTTTACTTGTTTTATTTTACTTTCGTAAACATTGGACCACAAGTTATTGGAATCGGATATCGGCCGATGTTTTTTCAACATCGGAATCGGCATTTGAGCACATCGGTGCATCCCTATCCGACAGTTGTGGCCAGCTAAGGCCGTTAGACACTTAGAGTTACTCACAGCCAACACAGCTGTCTCAGTCAGCTGCGAGTCAAAATTGATAAGCACCATCGGTCGGCATTAATTTCTGCGCGTTCCAGCAAAACAATGGCGGTCTCCATATCGTGTGTTGGTGATGCAGTAATTAAATTGTTGTATCGGACGTACGTAACGTATTCTTATAGCAATTCTTGTGTTTAGTTATTGTGTAAGTGATCCAAAAGTAAAACATGCATGTCAAAATGGATGTAATTGCCCTTTAATTAAACTACCACAACATTAATACAAAATACAGAAATTTTTACATATGCCCATAAATGTTTGTAATTGATTTATTAATAAACTGACAAAGTAATTGTCGCGAGATACTCTGATTAAATACACCTCCCTGATGCATGTAGTTATCGATTTTTTGGAGCACTCAAGTTTTTGCTCCTTAAACTCGATAATTTTTTGGAGCACGAAAGTTTTTGCTCCATTAAACTCATGAGTGCTTGTGGTGGCTAATTATTAAGACCCCGAGTCACGAAGTGACGAGGGAGCTTATTGCCAACTCAAGCACGAACGAGTTTAATGGAACAAAAACCTTCGTGCTCCAAAAATTATCGATAACTACCCTTGTACTTGGGATATGACCTAATCAAGAGGACAAACATTATTGCCAATGTGCAAATGGAATGTTTTGGTAAACTATGCATCACAGTGATTTTTTAACATTGGAAAAATAAAACGTACATAATTAAGTGTTAAAAAATAAATTGTCAGATAATCAGGTTTTTGGATAAACAAGGTTCATCTGTAATAATTTCTTTTAAGGCCAACTACTACTCGTTTTACAATTAACTTAGTGAAACTCATAAAACCTTTGCCTCGTTATTGACCTCCAAAGAATTTTAGGAACCCATTTTTTCCTAATTTTTCTCAGATTCGTGTTGACACCTTCTGCTAAATGCTATTAATTTACAGACTAATGCATGTCAATCAAGTTTTCCTTTATTCCTATATTACGTGGAAGAAAGACAAAGCAATTATAGATACCTACCCTAATAAACTGTATGTGTTCATGGGGACTGATGTTCATATTTGCAGACGTGCAAGTAGGATGAATACGATGATAAACCTGAATTAAGTCGACTGAATCATCCAACCTGAAAGCAAAATGGTCAGTCTTCATTATACAGTAATAAACACTACGGTAATGATAATTTTGCTAGGCAGTAGCCATTACGTGTCTTACTACAGCTGTGCCGAACCACTCGCGAGCCGATTTTATGAGACTGCTTTGAATGGGTAATCACTAAGGCAGTACCGATCAGCAGTTTTGCTTCCAATCCGACCTTGATCCGATCAGTAGGGAGAAACGTCAACCTTGCCGATCAATCATAGTGTAGCGGGCAGAACCACCAGAACAAATGGAAACATTACAGCGTTTCTACAATTCAATCAGAAAGACACCATTGTGAACATGCACATGAAGGCTTTTTGCAAGTAGCGCTTATTGTTTGAGCGTTCTAGGCGGGAAGTACTGCGCGTCCAGCGATGACTTAAGCATCAAAATTTGTTTCTTCACGTCGCGATCGTTATAAAATCTTTGCCGCTAACAAGTTGATGCTAAGAAATTACAATTAGTAGGTAATCCAAATGATTGAACAGGAGCTGCTAATTCTGTAAAGCATTCTGTAACTAACTGCACTTTTCCCCCCACCGTGCTGGGAAAAAGTAGTTGTTGGGAGGGAAAATGCATTGATTTACAAGGAAGCACCGACACCGATACTGAATTGGCTCGGTTGCCGATATTTGGGGTTTTGGTATCAGATCGGTATCTGCAACTTTAGCTGATATGTCGATAACTCTGGAACCGTTCATATAATGACACGCTGTTTTCTATATTCTGGAGATATCTTGAAACTAGACATGCACCGACGTTGGAATCGGACATCGGAAATTGGCCTTTTTTGGCTACATCAGTCATCGGAGCATCGGTTTTAGGCAGCAGCTGTTAAACAACATCGGATATCCATAATTAAAAAAAAAATCATTTTGTGACAGATGCGCCTCTTCTTAACTTCCTGGTGCTAACGTTTAGGCCTACAGAAATTTTATATTTTATTTATGAAAACATCTTAATTATTTTCGACTCCATGAAAAACATAAGCAGTTTCATTTTACTTTCTTGACCATCAGACCAAGAGGAATCGGATATCGGCAAATGTTTTTTCAACATCGGAATCAGCATTTTATCACATCGGTGCATCCTTATTTGAACCTATGTACTTCAATATAACGACACGCAGTTTTCTATATTCTGGAGATATCTTGAAACTATGTACTTCACTAATGCATCAGAAAACAACTCTACTGAGATTTAAAAAAAAACTCTTTGTTTTCAAAGCCTCTGTGTTGGCTGATTTAACGCCGAATTGGTGCAGCCTTGCATCTTACCTTTCATTCTGGATCATGTGGACTAATAAATTATCAATTTTCTTGAAAAATGCAAAATAAAAAGCCATGGGTCCAAAGTGGCGTGTAGACCTCAAAATGTCGTAAGCACCATTTTTGTCTATGTGGTCATAAACTCTTGCCGTCACCTAGTAAATGAACAAAGGGAAAAATTTGTTAAACTGGGCACAATATAACTACAGCAGGAGTAACAGCAACATAATAAATACCTCCTAATTCATTTATTTAACACTGCAACTAGGGTTATTTGAAAAACAAAGTTTATCTTATTCTTGGGTTGGATTCTTAAAGGAATCTTTTACAAAGCTAGACTCGATGTTTCATGCGAAGGAATCTTTTGGTAGCACACTAAATGTAAATGGAATATACTTCACTGTACTACATTCCTTCGAAAAACTTTGATGACTGCGTATTAATTGGGGGGAAAGAGTCCATGAAGTCATTTTAGCCAAATTTTCTTTATTATCAAAACAATGTCATTTTATTTTTTTGTGCTAGGTTAAGTTGCCAGTAACTGGTTTACAATTTTTCCACGAATGAGTACTGCCACTAAGCAAATACTGCTTCATCACATATAAAATTATGGCTGTACGAATACAACATTTTTCCCCAGCTAATACACTGTTGGTGAAAAGATGACTTGCCATGACAAGTGCACAGTTTTGAACAAAAACATGAGAAGTCGTAATTTTCAGGCTTCTTGGCCCCAACATAATTTGCTGCATGAAATAATGGAATGGCGATTTACTTCCTTAATACATTTTCAAAAAAAAAAAAAAGAAAATAAATGGACAAAAAAACTAGATTGGTGTTTCCATCTCATAATTGTTAAGAACAAAAATTGGATTTCATTAATTTGGACCAAAAAGATCCGATATCTACCCCAAAACAAAACTTGTTAAAGATTCCCACTAAGCTTTTTGGTCGTGTGAAGTCGTGATATCAAACGCCAAACTAATCACACCGACTAAGACTTCAAACGTTAAATGAAATAATTGAAAATTGTGCAGTAAGCATTTTTCATATATTTCATTTAACCTTCGAACTATTACTCGGTGGGATTAGCTTGGTAAAAGAGCTTGGCGTTTGATATCACGACGTCAAACAGCCGAAAAGCTTGGCGGGAATCCTTAACAAGTTTTGTTTTGGGGTAGATACATTTTTAGAGAGAACAAATTGAATTGTTTCGGGATGATGGCAATATTAATATTGTGATAAAGTGCAAAAAATTCATGACCAAAGCCAGATTTCTTGAATGACGATTTTTGGACTACATTTACCGTCATAGGAAGGATAAGTAAAAGGACAAGTAAACTATACGTACTCTATAATAGCGTTAATCGTGTTAAAAATTAAACAACTGGAAGTTTTACACGAGATTATGACCTTGTGTTGGGCATAATGAACCTGTTGGAGCTTTTTGTGCTTACGAGAAAAAAAGTGCCCGATCATGCTTGAGTAAATAAAAATAAAATTCTCATCCTCTGTACGAAAGAAACATTTTTATTTTTATTTTGCATGGTCATAGATACCTTTACATAAGCCGGGTCGTCAGGTTCAAACTGTATACAAGCTCGGTCCAGGACAAATTCGTACTCTTGCTGATTTAGAACATCCTGTTTTAACAAATAAAAAATGAAAAAAACTTGAAACAAATGGTTTGTGTGTTATTCAACAATCCGGAACAATATGGCATTCTACCTGCATGTGATCATCAAGGAACATTTTTGGCACATGCAATTGTCTGCCACCCCTGGGGAAAAATATCTGGTTTGCACGATCTCGTTCTTCCCATGAAGCTTGACGAAGAGTTCCATCTGGATCTCGAGCTACAATAATGCGTTTCTAGATTTGAAGTTGAGAAACAAACAAAAATTAACAACGTTAATCACAATACTAAGCAACAACATAATTTGGTTACCCGTTTTTTTTCTACTAAAACATGGGGCTGGCTATTATTTATCCTCCCCCCTCCCCTCTAAAAGGGACTACCAAATTTTTGATCGCCCCATCCTTTAAAAAAAAATCTTGAGAGAGAGATCTTGAATCCTCCACATACCAGCTTTACTCAAGGTCTAAAAATGATCTGCTCTAACCACCTCAAATGTTAATCCAGCAGCAATCACCACTTGTTCGGTGGACCACTCACCACTCAGCCTTGTATCCAATCCAAAATTGAATTTTGACAGTTTGGTCAGTAGTGTTTTAGTGTTACCCCATTTCGATGGGAGTTAAAAAATGTACGACACCCCCTCCCTAAAAGGGCCCAAACAAAGGGCTTGAATTGAATGTTGTGAGCCACTGTCTGTTACAAGCCCTACTGTAAGGTGAATTATGAAACGTTTTAGAGGGATTTACTTCTTTGCTATAATACTGTTTGAGGCCAATACTGACATCAGCAGCGATACGGCCATGTTTACACTTGTATTTGCGGAACAGTGTTGATGTTAACATTATGCTGGGTACACCCAGCTTATTTGATTATATCAGTTCAGCAAGGAAGGAAAAAATTAACTCTGTCATTATAAAAAGAAAAGTTAGTTCTCAGCCCCCCCCCTACCCCCCGCACCGATTTTTTTGACAGGAAATAAAAAGAAACAATGCAGCAAAAACAGCAGTTACAGAACAAAAATGGCCCTTAGTGAGAAATGGAAATATAAAATTACCGTTCTTGTTGTTAAATAATGGTATGGATACATGGAAAGCAGAATTACAAAGCAGTGTTATTTATATTGTTGGAAAATCTATGCACAAATTCTAATGTAAACAACAGAAACACAGTTAGTTTTGAAAATTTTTGACGAACAGCTTCTAGATCGGCTGTCGTTCGTCTTCTGCAGGTACTCAGTTGGTTTTTTTTTTATCCTCTACATCTCTTGTATCTCGCATTTTTTTTCATTCGTGTCATTGAAAATTTCCAAAAACTAACTGTGTTTTTGTTATTTACGTTTGAATTTGCGCGTAGATTTTCAACAATGTCGAGAATCATTCAAATTAGGTATCGTCAAACAAGTGTTCTTTCTTTTACCCCAACTGAAAAATAAGGTCAAAAAATTAAAAATAAATTTCCGCCTGCTCGCACCCGGACAAAAAGGTTCGAGAACCAACCTTCTTTTTTTTAAATGGCCTAAATACTGTGGTCAATTACGTTCATCAACACCAAACAAACTTCAAAGCAACCAGAATGACATGAAAGTTCTTACTTACCTTGTCAGATATACCAAATGTAACATCCGTAAAAAGAAGAGTATGATTTTCAAATCCTTGAATTTCAGGATCATATGACAATATCTCATTAATTGGTGTCCTTTCCTTAACAACAGGAGGCATTTGCAACTTTGTCTTTGCTTTTATCTTTGCATTTTCAAGAAGCTATCGTAAGAGAAGTTACAGTTCAATTAGTAATATGAGTAAATACACACCATCTGCTGCAAGTAAATAAAATTCACATTTAGTTTATGGTAACCTGTCCTGGGTGCTTTCCCTGGGTCTTCCGCAACCCATGCTTATCACTGTAGCCAACACCCATAGTTCTTTGCGTTTGTACTTCTTAATCTAAACTAAATGTCATGCTTTTTATATAGCTCTTTTCAGTTCCAGTAGGCCGATTTTCCATGACGTGTTCCAGGATTCCATAATCAGTAATTCCAATTTGCATGTATTGGCTGAGTGAGTGATCATGGCACAATAAGGAGAAAAAATTAGAAATTTCTATAAAAAATAATATTTAAAAACCATAATTTACCCACACTAGAACCAAAATATCAAAATCGTGGAACAGGAACAAACATTGTCAAATAAGGAGACACTTGGGGCAAGCCGACTTTTTTTTAAACTGTGAAATGCCAGCAAACGTCTTTTTACAAGAACGAAGGCTTTGCAATATAATTTTATGATGAAAAGAAATATTTTTGTCATAATTAATATTATCTGGACTTGATGTCCTGAAAATTAGGACGTGAGAAAATTCCAGTATTTTTCATCCTGATATTGACTATCTGTAAAAATTTCTGTTTTCAGGGCCTGGAACTGGAAAAGATCCTGAAAAAATTCCAGATTATTCTAGCTCGTGTACAAACTTTATCTGTAGGCCCTCTAACACGAGGTAACAAGACCATTATATTTCTCGTTGCAAAGCAAGTTAACATACTGTGAGAACTATGTTGCTTAAAATTGGATTAATCACTTTAATCAGTTTACACATCTTCGAAACATCCTGTTGTGCCAAATTGAACAGAATGCAATCTTCAAATTAACATTCTTTTTAAATGTTTAGGTTATCTTGGGATGGAGAGGGTCAGTTTTTCTACAAAAAAAATCTTGAATTATTAATCCTTGAATGACGAATATGGGCACAACCGCTTTTCCAGCAAATCTCTTGGTGAGCAAAATTTCCACCTTCAAAATTTTACTTTGTTATTGGTTGAAATCAAGTATTTTCTCAACCCTCAGCTAATGGTTGAAATCAAGTATTTTCTCAACCCTCAGCTAACCCATAACCGCCTAGATACGAACGCACGCCTTCAACTTATAACAGCGAAAAAACAAGTCCCAGCGCGAGTTTGTGAGGGGTCCCTGGGGACCCCGAGCAAAGCGGGCAGTCACAGCCCAGTGGTCAGCGTCGTCGGCTCCAACCCAAGAGAATGCCGGTTCGAATCCGAGAACCGACCCCAAGTACCATAAGGACTCTAAAAAAAAAGGGTCTGAAAGTTTTTGCAGGCGGTTATGGGTTATCGAGCCAAATTTCAGAGAATATCCGCAGTTGTCCGAAATTTCTCACAAACTTCGTTTGGGCGTTCAGGCATTTTATGCACCCCTCAAGAGGCCAGGCTTGAAACCAGGACCAAATGAATTTGTCAAAGGTCGCGTTAAACCATTTGGCCGTCTTGTCCCAAATCTATAAGGAGAACACGTTTTATTACCAAGAAAAGGCAGCATTAGAGGCTCTACTGAGCTATGGGTGCTAGCCGGGGTTCGAGAAAATTCTGTAACAGAATAACCTGGTTACAATGGGGCATGCTGAATTAAAAAAAAATTGGGGCAAAACTTGGGCCATTTAAAAAAAGAAAGTTGTTTCTCGGGCGAAAAAAAAATTTTTTCCACGCGGGCGGTTTTTTTTTTTTTACTTTTTTTTCTAGCCACACCAACAACAATAATTGCTGTTGTTAAGAGACTAATAGATAGTAGTAATAATAAGATTAGTAATGATATACTCTTATCCATATTGTTGGTGTGGTGATCGTGATGTTTTTTTTTTTGCCAATAATCGTATTTTGTTGCAAGCGCTGCGGTAAATAGCAAGGAAAATAAAAAGGCGATGCCTAAGAAACAACTTTTTTTTTTAATTGGCCTTGGTTTAATTGGGCTATAAGGGGGAAAAAAATTAATAGTCTTGTAGTTTTCTTTGTCCCCAATTTTCTTAATGGGGCAAGAGAAATACTAACAAATAAATAAAATGGCAAAAGAAACAAACATTTTTTTGAAAATCTTTTTAAGTAGGCTATTCTGGGGCACTGTTTGTAATACTTTTAGGCAATTTTGATTCGGTTGATTCAGCATTTGGATAATTCTAGACCCCCGGTGCTGGCTACATGTAGTGTAAGGTGGAATAAGGATAAGCCATGAGAATGAAATGGGTAACGCAACAATTACATAATCATTACCGCCCACATCAACTAATCCAATCAGCAAAACTTGCAGCTGTTGAACACAGTTTGGTACCTTCAAAGCACACAAACCTTTCAACAAATTCAACACTGCATTCTAAAAGTGTTTGTGGAGCAGAAGTGACATTATCTTTTCATGCAACTGATGGAGAATCAAACTCGCCAGTCGGCAGATTTGTTGAGCGTGGGTGAGGTACAGTATTCATCCATGACTTTCCACCCTGACTTGTATTGTTATGTACGGTAGTATTTCATCGCTAACTTAATGGCCAAGCCTTAACATTGCATTACAAGCAAAACTATTTCCAACAGTTGTGAGTTAAACGGAATTGGTGATTTACGTAAATACTCTAAGAGTTTGTAGTAGAACACACGCTTCAAATGTGTAGCAAATGTGAATGGTCACACATGAATTCAACTGGCCACTTAAAAGAGGAAGTTGTTTCTTAGGCCCCGGCCATAACATTTTTTTACGAATTTCCTTGTCTTGCAAACCACAAATCATCAGCAAAAGCCATCCTGAAATTAGCCTATTTAAATAAAATAAAATTAGCATTTTGAAACAAACTTGGCCTCCAAAAGTGAAGAAAAATTCCTAACCAGTTGTCATTTTAACAAAACTAGTGTACAGTATACCACATCTACTGGTTAAAGGAATACTAAACTCTCACTTTTCCAATTTTTTTAATGATAACTAAGACCCTAAAAACCCCTTCAAAACTTATAAAATGTCGCTTGCCTTCTTATTTACGTCGTAATAAATTAAAATAACTGCGTTTTTTAAGACACCCAACCACACGTAACACTACTAGAGCTCGCGACTATGGAGGTTTCGTGATGCAGCGTGACGTCAAAACATTTAAGGGAAATGGGGAGCATATCCCTTCCCATCGTGCAGCGCGCGTGACCTAGTCTCTGCATGTAAACAAACATGGCTTCCAACAACGCTGACGCTGTCGCTGTCAATTCGTTGCAGCTTTATCAGTTTGAACCTGTAACGCCACTGTTTCCAGTAACATCCAACCACTTCCGCAGCTGGGTGGCATCTTTTTCGGCATTCGGTAAGCTGAACAAACTTATTTTGTGGTTTGACGAACTTTTACACTCCTTCGCTATGCACAACGGCATGATGTTTTAGCGGCGAACGAGCTAAACGGAAACGATGTCCCAGGCGGTGCCTTTTTGTTTCTAGCGCACGCACAGGTCACGCAGACAGCTGGAAGGCGCCTGAATAGTCTTGACGTCACGACGCGTCGCTCAAACGGGATTTTCTTCAGAGCTTGTGCATCGTCTGCTTAAATCAGGTGGTTTAAAAATTCGTACAGCTTAAACAATGACAGCTATGGACGTTGGGTGACTGTTAACATTAACTCCAGTATCTAAACTATCGACAAAAAAAATTAACTGTTGGAGGGTTTAGTATTTCTTTAATTAATTTCAGGATTTTCACCTATTTATATTTTTTCTTTAATACCTTGTATTAGACTTGTTCGATTATTGATTAATGCATCGCGAACCATTTTTGGCCAATGTCGAGTATCTGTTCGATATGACGCATTTATACTCACTTTTTTCCCTTCAAAAATATTAACGCAGTTTATGGTGCACAGCGTCAGGCTGCCCGAGTCATGCACACACTTCACATTCCCTTATGATCACAGGACGCCTAAAGAAGACTATAGTGTGGGTGGACCAATAACAATACCGAATTTCTACCTTCAAAGCATTCGAAAATTCGTAAATACCGTTATATTTACTTCCGAGAATGAGCGTAAAAAAATAGTTTAGTGACTTTTTTGCTCACCCGTTTCTGTTGTATTGAATTTTGCCCAAGATCACTTCTGTTCGTTCGTGACAACTATTTCAAAAGCAGCATTACGGTATAACCAAGACAGACATAAACTTCAGGCCTAAAATATTGCATAGTCAGTTTTCTTGGGTGCTCAATTAGTAGATCATTTCAGTGAAATAATTTCCAGTGTTTTAAACCTTTTTTTAGTTTTTTTTATCTGTAGTTTTTTTATTAGCACCCCTCAAAACCAGGAGAGGGCAGAAATCTTCCAGTTTCATTAGATTTGATTTCTGTTCTCTCCTGGTTCTGAGGGGTGCTAACTAGAAAAGTTGGACTTCGAAAATGTTGGGCCGTCAGTTTTTGGTGGACTACCCTGTATTGCCATTATTGGGCTTACAAAATTAAATTGGTCTCACCACCACATATTTTAAAAGTTGTTTTTTTTTTTTCAGTAACTGATAGACTTTTATTTTAATCAACATTAAAAAATCATTAAAAAATGATCGGCATTGAATCGACATCGGAAAGCGGAGAACTTTGTTAAAAGGACCTTTTAAAGAAAATGTGCGATATTGCATGCGTTTTCTTCTTTACAAGGTCTTATTTGTTCAATGCGGTTTTATGCAAGCACGACTTGTAGGAAAGCCAATATGCTATCATGCGACAACTTCAATAAAATGAATTGGCTACGTGTTTTTAGTTTACCTTACTTAGCTCATCATCGGTTACAAATTGATACTTGGGGTCACTGAGCTTCATTTTCATTCTTCTGTACACTTTATTCATCTCCATTCCAGTAATGCGCAGTAATAATTCCTGCACTCGTTCATCAAAAAAGCAAGGCCCTGGATCTTTGTCACCATACATTGACTGCTGAGCAGCTCCTGAAAATAGTAGCATAGTTCTTTTTTTAATTTTTTTTTTTTGGGGGGGGGGGGGGCCACAATTGGGCTAGCCTACTAGCAAACAATACAAAATCATTTTAAAAACTACTACACAAAATGAATACATGGGATGGATTGGTAACCGAAACTGAAACCGATTCGGATTTTGTGTCGGTTTTTTTGAACAGTGTTCGAAAAATCAAAGATTGATTTGTTGTTTTAATTTTTTTTAATAATTATCATTTTCTACGTAAGCTCGTAGTCATCAAAAAAATAAATAGTACAGGAAAATAGTGCCACAGCTAGTCCCAGGGTCCCAGCTAGTCCCAACGTCTATGACACAGGGATGAGAGTCACTCCGAGTGAAAAAAAGAGGAAACGGCAATAAAATGGTTAATTTGTAGGTTTTTTGGATGTTTTTGGGTGTTTTAATGTAATTTTTGGGTGATTTGCAAGGCTCAAAAAAGCGGAAATCCGCCTAAAAGAGGAATAATCTCATCCCTGATGACACTGCTGAAAGTGAAAGCAGGAACGAGTGAGAAGATTGTAAAACTACTGTTCCAAGAAAAAAACATAGAAATATCTGGTTGAGATGGAGGGTGGTAAAAACCGATACCGAAACCGCAGTTTTGTGGGCATGAAAACCGAAACTGGAACCGAAGTCAAAAAAATGAAACCGACCCATCCCTAATGAATACAGCCTAACAGTTACGCAGACACAGATCAGAGTCAAGAAACTACTCAGTGGTGGGGACGGTCGTTTAATGCCCCCAACTCTCACAAAAAAAATTATTTCAGTCCGAAATACTATGAATTGCAGCTTAGCCAACCGCCAACTGCTCCTTTCCCTTCAATTCGGACCACACCCTATGGTATACTTCCATGCTAGAAATCACTGTATACTATAACAGTTTCCCAGATTCCTGTTCGTTTCGCCCTTGTCAGATTCCTGTTTCGGCAAATCCCCTTCAATCAAAATTTATTTTTCCCCAATTGCCAGCTTTGCTTCTGCGGCTAAATATATAATACAGTAAAACCTCGTTAACTCAAACTCGCTTAAGTCAAACAATTTTGTGCGATTTGGTTGGCCCAGTACAAAATTACCCTCGTTATCTCAAACTCCAGATGGTAATTGTACTACTTGACAACATGCATTCTGTGTAGCTTTTGTACCCAAAAAAGTATTTCTGCTGTTGTTACTGAGGAATTAATAGTAAATTAGTAGTACATTAGTAGTACATTTCACATATTAAACCAATCTACACTTAGTAAACATTTGATGCAAAGATGTACTCGGTATTCCCTAGGCCAACAGCCTGTCTTGTGTTTTAATGCATTTCCGTTTAACTCAAACTCCGCTTAACTCAAACTGCAATGACAGTCTCGCTGGAGTTCGAGTTAAAGAGGTTTTACTGTATCAGAAACCATTACTATCACAAAATTCCTTCAAGTAGAAACTCTTCTTTAATAGGAAGAGTGGTAAGAGTTTTACATTTTACGGCAAAAAGGGTATTCCTATTTGCCGAATTTTAAGCAGGGCTTAATTTTCGTCAAAACGGGATGGAACATGTGAAGAATAGGGGCTCCTTCACAAATCCTTCCAAACTGCGCAAAGCACCAGCGTAAGGCTACGCCCTGTGAGTTGTGTAAAGTCAATCTCCGCCTATGCTGGCAACAAGTGAAGGCGGTGATTGACACTAAAAAGAGCAAGCTTCAATAATTTATGAAGGCCAAACTTAAACCGTTTTTCCCAAAATTGCATGGGGATCTCGTTCAGTTGATTACTTTAGGTAATTCTAGCGCAACATGAAGCAGATCTATCGGCGAGACTCGACCTTTTCTTCCCATATGCCAACGGGATTCAGCGAAATGGGTAACCACTGACATCACGGCTGATCGCAAATTCTGATTAAGATAGGCTATTTTGCAGATAAATGTATTGCAATTTCACCCAAAAATTGGGGGCAAAAAAAGCAAGCCAATTTTTTATCACTCACTGCACTTTAGTAGTGCCATTTTGGCACGAACTTGTGAAAGGCACCGCTAGTAGACTTGTATACTACAGTATAACAAAAATAAAAGATGTCTTACGTTCTTGCCGGCCGTATCAAATATAGGAAATTTACCAATTACGTTAATTTCCGCTAACACTATCAAAGCCACCATTATGTGCCGAGATAGACACTTCCATACCACAGGCCTGCCGGCCTACTCCTATTTTGTGACGAACCCCTGTGTCCCACACAGGTCCCACCTAATACTGATTTCACAGTACTAAATTCGTCTCGAGCGGGGCGCGCGCCGAATGAGAGCCTGCCCTGGGCAGCTCGTTTCGGATTTCACATTTAAAAATTCGTGGCGGCTGTGCTTTCTGCATCTAGAGGAGGGGTGAGTCGTTAAGTCCTTATCCCACAACAATAGGACAGAGAAGGGGAACACCACGAGGAAGAAAGGTCTTTTGTGCGGGTAGAAAGATAATACGCAAGGATAATCCCCTGACGCGCGCCAGCATGCTTTGCAGTAGCGGCCAAGTTGATTCGTAAATAAGCGGCAGGCATAAGACGAATTTAGTAGTGTGAAATGGTGAGCGCGCGCCCAGCGCGAGACGAATTTACTAGTGTGAAAATATTATTACATGCGTGCTGTACAATGCCTTTAGCGCAAAAGAAATTAGGATGGGTCAGCCGGACGATTTCGGTGATTCTCTTCACCCCCCCCCCCCCACTTTACATTTTGGTTAAGACTTAATTTTTCAGCACTACACTACATGTGGGAGTACTTAGATCACACCACAGGGGCTCGTCACAAAATAAGACGTGCCCCAGTCGATAACACGTGCGAGTGTGACGAGTTCTAAATCCAAGCTATGAACACCAACTCGAATCACCTTCACTTCAAGATAATTTGTTTACCCAAACTGTTTACCTTCATTGTTTGTATTACTTCGATTGCTACACAACCTAGCCCAAGAACCGGTAACACATTTTCTCTTCAGTTTATCATTTTTAAACACAGGAACACTTCGAAACGCACTTCTAGCAGCTACCCACATGGACGCCGCCATGTTGGAAAAGGCGAACACTAGCAAAGGCGTGTCCGTTAACCTGCCACGAAATTGCACGACAGCAACCTAAACACTTCGCAGTAGCGAAGTCGACCTTAGTTAGCAGCCCTGAAAAACCATACATCGCTAATTAGCTCTCCAGAAACATGGCTTTATACAAAAAAAATTCGTCCTATCAAAAATTCAGCTGACAGAACGTCAACAGCCATCAGTTGGGTGCTCGGTCTGGTTATGAGTGGTTAAATAACCGGAATTGCGGGCCATTAGAAGAGGCTGCGCTTTGTGATCTGGTTTTATTGTTAATTTATCAGTATTATTATGGTGTGCAAGCAATATGAATAAATCTTCAGATAGTGACACGAGACAAATAAGCTCAATACATAGCAAAAAGGAAACAAAAACACGCAAAACAGAAAAGGTTCACACAAATAGAGAAAAAAAATTAGAGATTGCAGATGTATTCGTCCAAGGACGAGGTGGTGGGAATGGTGGCGGGTTGCGCTTTAGTATCGAGAAGTGATCCAGTCCTCGGTACCTCAGTGGGCCTTCAGAAATTTTCGGCTGATGTGAGAATCTTGGTGGTACCTTTTCGACAGCTGTTAAAATCTACACACATTTATATAGCGGCGCTGCAAGTTGTCTTTTCGCAGTTGTATGTGATTGCAACGAATCGTGAATGAATTTTTCTGACTTTTTTGTAAGCATGGTCGAGCGGAACGTGTTTATCACGGTTTATCAGTTCGGTGGAACGAGCATGTTTACACGACGTGACAGATTGTTCGAATGGAATGACGTGAAGCAAGAACCGTGAATTCCTCCGCAAAGACCTTGACCAAGCATCAAAATCTGATCAAATCATGGGTGCCAAAAACTCGACCGTCGTAATAGGCTTGTTATTCAACATTTGCTGTTCGATCGTCATCGTCCTGTTGAACAAACTGATTTACACAAATGTGGGTTTTCCAAACATGACTTTGACATTCCTACACTTTATATCCACTTTTGCTGGTTTAGTGATATGCGAACGAGCCAACATTTTTAATGTGAAAAGTCTTCCTTTAGTAAGCATGGTGCCTCTAGCACTGACGTTCTGTGGTTTTGTATTATTTACAAACTTGTCTTTGCAATATAATACAGTTGGTACTTACCAGCTAGCCAAAGTTATGACCACACCTTGCATTATCATGATTCAAACTTATTTTTACAATAAGTCCGTTTCGACCAAAATACTCCTTACGTTAATCCCGATTACTCTGGGAGTGTTCGTGAACTCTTATTTTGATATTAAGTGTAACTTTCAGGGTACGTTGTACGCCATCATTGGTGTCGTAGTGACGTCATTGTATCAAGTGTGGGTCGCCGAAAAACAACACGAATTCCAAGTGAATTCCATGCAGTTGCTGTATTACCAGGCGCCACTCTCGGCGACCTTGCTACTTATTTTCATTCCGTTCTTCGAGCCATTGCAGGATTTGTCGCAAGTCTTATTCCGACAGTCCTTCGTTAACATTCTCATGCTTGTGTCGTCGTGCATCGTTGCGTTCAGCGTGAACTTGTCGATTTACTGGATCATTGGCAACACGTCGCCCGTTACTTACAACATGGTGGGACACCTCAAGTTCTGCCTTACGTTGCTCGGCGGCTACTTCATCTTCCAAGACCCTTTGAACGTGAATCAAGTGCTCGGCATTGTTTTGACCTTTGGTGGCGTGATGGCGTATACACACTTGAAGTTGGCCGCTCAACGGGAAGCAGAATTACCCGTACGGACTAAGGAGCCCACAGTGTCTAGCAAGAAAGTATAGGCTAAATACAAAAAGAAAAAAATACCTTTGCAATATCCTTAATGAAATACGTCAGATTGTGTCGTAAATGGCTATAAAATTTGTTTTATAATCACTTGCTGATGCAGTATTATTGTTTGGTACAGTACATAGGCTATTTTTGTGACATTTTTGCTGATAGGTTTAAATATTTCTACCAGTTATAGGTTTAAGAGATTTTTAATAAATATACACAAATAGCCGTAAATTATACAAGGAAACAGGCTTTGGGCATATTACAGGTGGAGCAGATTGAAATTGATAAGCATTCGTCAAATTTGATATTGTCACTTAAAATTAGTTTGTGACATCCTGGATCAAGAATTAATAGGGTTAGGGAGGAGAATTTGTAACTCAAAAAGTCCCTATTGAAACGTGCTACATTCATTCCTATTAGTTCCAAGTTTTCAGAGGGTGCCACACATTCCACATTCCTTCTAATAATTTTTGCTCATTTTCAGCTCAAATCTGAAGTAAACTAAATTATAACTAAGCTAAGCTAAATAATAATTGAACACAAGCTAGTTTAGTTTTATTTTAGGCTGAAAACTGAGTAAAAATTCCCACATAAAACTCTTGGCGCCCTTTATAAACTTAAGACAGAACTAAATGGAATGAATCTACGTTTCAGTAGGGGGTCTCAGTCACCAAGTCTCCTCCCCAACCCTAGGCCTATAAATTCTTGCTTGGATGAATAACGTAACACTTCGTTACGTGATAGCTCCCTTTTCATCAGGCTACTTACAGGAATATCAATCCAGTAACAGTCACCACTTGGCTATTAGCCTATTCCATACAAAGCATCCACCATTTCACAATTTCTACTCGCCACATAAAAATACATGATGCACGGTTTCTTTACGATATTGTACAATTTTCTTCAACCCAAATATTAAGGCAGAAAAAGCTCTCATAAAACAGGGGTCGAATTTCCAAATTTTGATCCGGGTGCAAACTTGCACCCAAAAGTCTGTAATGGGGTGCAACATTGTGGTCTCCTATTTTAGCCACTGAAAATTCTAACATTCAGCGTCTCAATAATATGTGCTGTTTTCCTGCACTTTGCTTAAACCTAAAGTTCACTATTCAGTTGAAAAACCTATACACATAGTTTAACTAAATGTAGTTATTGGAGATTAGCTTCTTTGGAAGGATTGATGTCACAGTAAATGTAACTCCAAGTTGTTTAAAATACTGCAAACCTTAAGTCTATAGCTTGTGCGGTTCAAAAGTTATGAACAATTCAACTTTTTGGCCGCATGCAATTTTTCACTCCCAAAAATTGCTTCTGGAGTGCAAAGTGCAATTTTGGAGCGCAATTTGCCCCTGTGCATCCGAATATTTCGATCCCTGATATAACCTTTTTAAATCTAAGCATAACGCTGCAAACTAGAGTAGCTCATAATACGCGATTCCACGTTAGCCAAAAATCGCGGATCTTGAATTAAGTTTCTGACGAAGTTTACCCCCTATGTTTGGGGTCATTAAAGTTTCCACCGACGATCGCGGGAAAGAACATTTCTCGCGGAAATCAATTATTTCCTCCAAATCGCACGTTTTTTTTACCAAATTTATAGGCTTGGGTAACCTTTTAAGCAGGGAGTTAGAAAAAATTGTCGTCGCTCATGGAACGAGTTGTTTTTTTTTTGTCACCCATGGAGTGAGACACTAAACGAAATATTTATTCTTGCAAAAATTATTGATAGGCCTATAGTCCAATTGTGGAAAC
Organism: Lithobius niger; assembly: GCA_023313725.1. Lineage (NCBI taxonomy): Eukaryota > Metazoa > Arthropoda > Chilopoda > Lithobiomorpha > Lithobiidae > Lithobius > Lithobius niger. The sequence continues at coordinate 34,425 of JAHWFP010222381.1, read as the reverse complement.
TTCTAAGTCTCTACCATGACAGGTATGAAGTAGTCGTAGATGTAGGCCAAGCTAAAAAAAAAAAAAAATCCAATTTATTTTTTAAAACTTTTTTTAGGGGTGGGGGGGAAGAATGTCGTGGAAACTTAATTTTATTGACGCGGAAAGTCGTGGAAACCCATATAATGGTTGCCGTGGAATTCCGCCGAAAAAGTAAGATTTTTGGCCGCGGACAATGAGCGACTTTACTGCAAACTGTTCAACTCTTATACTGTTCACGAGATATCCCTTTTTGAGTGGCATTCTGTGTTGCTAGTCGCTGTTGGCAACTAAATTTAATTCCAAGTCGCCAACAGTTGATATCCATTCGTCAAACGACAAGGCACCACATCCGCAGCTTGACAGTTCTCAAATATGCCACCAGAGCACCTACCGTAGGACAAAAGTGGAACTGTCGTTTTAGCCATGCGACCAGCTAATACTAGCTGTAGAAAAGTGAAACGTACATACAAATTGTTTGTCCATGTTTACGTTTTTTTTACGCTTAGATTTCAAAAGGGTATTAGGCCGTGAAAAGAAATAAGTTTGTTTCTCGGGTATTTTCATTCAAAAAGTAACCAGGCCACCAGGCTTTTTATTTTATTTTTTATTTTATTGGAAGTAACTCAAGTCTTACTTTCAACTGCTCAAAACACTTGCATCTTAATTTTACAGAAAAACTTGCAAAACACTTAATTTTACGGAGCTGAAAGTGGTTAATTTGGCTAAAGAATGCTTATTTTCAGCTAACTGAATTGCTTTTCCTTGTAACGGTAATAAATTTAGCTTGAACTAGCAAATAAAAAGCATCGACAAGGGGCATATTTGATCACCAGGCAGGGCCTGAGAAACAACAAATTTTTTTTCGTAGCCTTACCGTTCCAATATCTTTGCAAATTTTCGACAGACAGATTTTCTGGAGTTGGAGGGGCTCAGAACGACTGTCTTCATCAGGCTACCACATCACCGCTTACTTCGTTGTGAACATTCGTCTGCTGCTATCGTTCGTTGGAATGTGCGGCGCGAGGCAATGGCTAGTAGCTGCGGCATGGGATGCCATGATTCAAATGTGATGTGTCTATCAGGAGCTGACGTTTTATGAGCTTCTTGGTCAACTTTACGTCAAGAAACAGTAGAGATCCCTCCTGTTCCTCTTCAATGGAGAAAGAAATGTCAGCAGGGGTCGAAATATTCGGATGCACAGGGGCAAATTGCACTCCAAAATCTCACTTTGCACTCCAGAAGCAACTGTTGGAGTGCAAAATTGCACACCTAAGTTGAATTTTCCATAACTTTTGAACCGCACAAGCTAGAGACTTGTGGTTTGCGGCCTTTTAAACAGCTTGGAATTAGGTTTCCTATGACACCATTCCTTCCGAAGAAGTTGTACTCCATTTTTTTTACTACTTTTGGTTAAACTGTGTGGATAGGTTTTTCAGTTGAATAGTGAAGTTTTAAGCAAAGTGCAGGAAAACGGTACATATTACGTATTGAAATGCTGAATTTTCGATGGCTATAAAATAGGAGACCACAGCGTTGGTTTACACTTTGGTTTTGCACTCCAAAGAATTTTTTGGCACGCCAGTAAAATATGTGGGCTGCAAATTTGCACTAGGATCAAAATGTGTCAGTGTGCCAGTTGTTCAGGGTAGCCACGAGGTTTCTTCATTTTTGCATGGAGAGATGCCCTCTACAAAGCGCGTATTTTTCAAAATCTGCACGTGATCCACATTTACAGGTGTTAAGAGTCACTATCTATTCACCACTATTTAGCAGCTGGCAAGCAGGTAATGAACCCATAACCACCAGAAAATCCCAATATTCAACACGTAGTTCAACGTGAACTCGCCAGACATCTTGCACAGAGATGGGGAATGCCAGTGGCCTCGCTAGCCGAGCTCAAACGTGCAACGGCTACAACGTGAGGTAGATAGACAAACTACGGGTAAATAAAAATGACCGTGTTTAACAGCAGATTATCAGGAAAATCCACCACGTGAACAGCCGGTTTTTATTTTATTTTTATCAAAATTTAAACATGCATATCAAAAAAGAAAGTCAAAATGCAAACTTTTTTGTACTTTTTAGTTTAGTAGTATGTAATTTAGTATTGTGTACGCTTTGTATATTACTATTACCAGGAGCTGAATGCAAAGAACAGGTTTCAGCTAACAAGACTTAATAATTATTGCATGCAGCAAAATTGTCATGAAATGGATAAAAACGACATCACACCACACGGCAGAGTTTTTGACATGCGGGCATTCCTGTGAAACGAGAGAATTTTTTTTTTTATTGTCCGTAACTTAACTCTTGATTTTTGCCTGAAGAAGATGAACACAGCAGTGTTTAACCTCTCTTGCTTGGTTTGTCAAAAATTCACCGATACTGCCTAGTACCGTAAATCGTGTATTAAAAGCCCAGTTGAAACTGAAGCCCACCCCCTAAAATGCTGTAAAGTCAAAATCATGAAATAGTGGAGTTAAAGCCCACCCCTCAAATTGTCGTTTTTCTACGAAAAATTACCTAAAAGTTATATGATATGAATAAAGATAGTACTGCTTGCCAAGTTTACTGGCCCCTTCTCCCTCCCTGTAGTAATAGTGGACTTTAGCTCCTAGCACCTGCACAAAGCATCTCTCACCTAAGCCTCCTCCCTTCTTCACAGCAATTAAAAGGATGTAAAAATTGGTCTTTCAGAGATCGTTCAAAAGCTTCGAATTTTCTGTAATAGATGTCCAGAAAGGTCAGAAAATTGATAATGCTTGATTTAAAGCCCACCCGCCTATTTTTGCCAAATTAACTGCATAAGCCCATGGGCATTTAATCCACGATTTACGGTATTAACCTTGTTTTGAAAACTGCAGCAATGTGTACAAGATAAATTGAATTTTTAAAAGTAACTGTCCACACGACTTTCTGCAAGCTGCAAGATAACAATCAAGTCAAGCTTTGCACGCAGTCAGACTTCACAAGAGACGGGCGTTTCAGGGGTTTACTAACCAATGGCAGTGAAAGGAGCATGTAATAGAATGTGGGCATACAGTATGTGTAATTTATGTGGAGGACCCTTCGTCGGCTACAAGGGATTATAAAAAAAAAAGCTTCTCTTTGGCGAGTCTGACGCTGTTGTAGCTGGTTTTGTAAGTTTGTAAGATAGCCCCTAGCCGTCTTCGTGACGCAAGCATTTGCAAACATTTGATTGGAAGGTCGTGATGACCCCAGACGGATCTATTTGCACACCTCTGCACTGCCTCATGAATAGCGATGGTTTTAAGGCAGGATGGACACAATAATTGAAGTGTGAGCAAATAAACTTGACATCAAATCAGGTAGGTGAAGTGGCTTAAGTAGGCCCAGGGTACAGTTGGCTTTTAGCTGTTGTTGGTGATAGTTCCGAAATCCTCAGTCTAATAAGCATGCTGATGGGACTTGCTATTCTCCAGAAAAGAAATTTGATGATGAAGAGTAGTGCACCTCAGCTCGTGCCCATTAAGAAGATTTTATGCAACTTAACCAAGAATTTAACATCTGGTTTGTGCCTTACAGAATCGTCTATGGCAGCTAACACATGTCAATTAAAAAAAAAAATAGCTAAATAAAACAATGACAGTAGCACCCACCACAATAATTGAACTAAACAAAACAACAATGCCACAAACACAAAAGGCTTATTGCAAAAATGTAATCAATCAATTATTGTCCATTCCAATATCTGACAGTTTCAGAAGTCTCAATGTATCTTCTAGCATTTTGAAGAAGTTCAGGGAGAAAGCCTACCTTGCTAGGTCTTCCTATGAGGTTTTTATTAAAAATATGTTGGCTGTTTAAGTGACGAGTCATTTGAATCAATCTCAATTATACCTCAGTTGAGTTTCACTATTGCCATTTAACAAGTTTTGATCAGTTTAACATGGTAAGTACCAACAGAACTTCAAGTAAAAGTGTTTCTTTAACTCTCTATGGTAATGAAAAACCGAAAACGAAGGCATTTATTAGTCGTAAAGCAACTATCATTATTGCAGTTGTAAAATGTTGAACTGCTTTCTCTGAAGGGAAGAGTAATCAAGTATCAACTGAAAATGTTTCGGTGATAGTCAAACAGCTTTCACAATGATTTATAACACCCGAGCACTCATGTTTTGGTAAAGGATCCTTTGCAAAATTATAAATTTTTATTAAAGTTGTAACTAACTGTGCATTCTGGTAAAAGTATCTCACTGTAGTATACTTGACTCGTTGCTATGGCAAATTAGCATTAGTATGCTTACAGGCACATTTGCAAACACTGTGTCTAGGTGAACGTGGTAGAGCATGCCTCGCTCTCATTGCTCTTGACAGCAAAGCAAAATAGCCCCACATCCACAGACCAGCCAGCGCCTCCTCTTAACTACCCTCCCGAAGAATCAAGCTTCTGCTAGCCAACATCAAAGCATCCACTCACAAGTTTAAAAATATGGGTTAGATCTAAGTGTTGCCTACTGTCAGCAAGCATTTCTAACGCAAGCGAGTTACAATTCCATATTTCCTTCTCCTTGACTGTGTAATAAAAAATAATAATAAAGAAACAATATTCCGTGAAGTTCATTTTGGGGTCCTGCTGTATAGGTTTATTTGCCAAAACATCTTAACCTGTTAATTTTGCATTACATTGTTCCCAATGTGATGTTTCCCTGTAGATTTCTTAGTTGTGCAACTACCTGCTTGCATGTCCTACTGTGCAGCTCTCCTTATAAAATCGAGAGCCGGGACGCTCTTGTCATTCATTTTCCTCCGGGGAACGTGTCGCTGTGTTTCCCGCCTTTCGTTTCCCCTGTTCCGAAGACTCCCGTCACGGTCTACAAGTTGCCGAATGGCCCAGCCTCACTGGCAACTGCCGAAGTCCGTATCCAAGCTGATAACGATAGCCTTCTCCGATGCTCGTCGCCGCTCCGGCCGGCCGTACCCACGACTGAGGCATCCCTTCGGCTTTCGGAAAGGAACACGCTCCAGGCCTACGCCCATGACAACATTGTGCGTTCACTTCAAGCTGCCGCCATACCGGCCTCCGCCCTTCCTGCCGTCAACGCCACGGCGGGGCTTTCGCCCTTCGGCCGTTCACCTGCACCAGATTCCCGGATGTAAATTGTTGCAGACTACCCGACCAACAAACGTTTCAGTTTCGATTGATTCCGTCAACGAATGAATTTGCTACCAAACTAGCTTTGGTTACACGATGTCATTTCGATCAAGATTTCTAGCCACTTAAGTCAAGAATCGAGGCTGATTTTCTCATCTTGTGTTACCAACTCGAATTCTTTCCATGAATGCAGATTCTCGCAATTTTCATCTGAGCCAACTTGTCTCGGACAGGCTGTCTTGACTGCAGCTGTAAACCTGGACGCTCGTCTCATGCGTGACTAAACCACGTTTTGAGTGAAGAATCAAGACAGATCCTGTTTTCCACCGCTCATCTCGACAAGGGTTACCCCTCGTCTCGAGTGAAATTCAAGACAACAGTTGCTGTCCACACTGCTGCACGCCTTATTCGTGGCAAATGTAAGCCATCTGCATTTCTTGCTACTTGTCTTGTCCGTGGCTGACTCCACGTCTTGAATGAAAATCATCAGTTGCTGCCCACACTGCTGCTCGTATCATTCGTGGGTAAAAACCCACGTTTTGAGGAAAGAATCAAGCCAGAAGCTATCTACATTGCTTGCTGCTCGTCTCGCCCGTGGCTGACCCCACGTCTTGAGTGAAAATCAAGACAACAATTGCTGCTCACATTGATGCCCGTCTCATTTGTGGCTAAAACCCACGTTTTGAGGGAAGACTCAAGTCTGAAGCCATCTGCATCACTTGCTGCTTGTCTTGACTGTGGCTGACCCCACATCTCGAGTGGAAATCAAGACAACTACTGCAATCCACACCGAGGCTCATTTCATTCAGAACTAAATCCCATGTTGAAGTGAAGAGTCAAGATGGTAGCCATTCCACCTCCAGCTACTTGCCCCGACCATGGCTGGACTCAGTCTCGAGTAAAATCAAGACAACAATGGCCGTCCACACTGATGTTCGTCTCTTCCATGGCTAATCATCATCTTTCACTCACTGGGGAAAGTCCAACACCTGTCAACTATAACATTATAGCCTCAACGAAGCTGCTGGAGGCTTGAGACTTGAATTGCCGCCTCAGTGTTCCAACCGCGCATGCGTGTTTCTCCCCATAAGAATGGTGGTTGCGAAAGCCTGCCATCTCTTTGGCTCAAATCACCGCCATTGCCGGCCGCTCCTTACGCGCCCTTCGTCCAAGAACATCGTGGCTCCCTTCACGTCAACTCACAAGGCCGCTCCCCCACCGCCTTCGCACGGGAAACCGGCCGCATCGGCAATCAAAACACCTTGGCTCCCCTTCCGCTGACCCCAGATTCGACCGACCTTCGTCACAAAATCTTGCCGCTGCTCGTCCCTTCGGGCCTTCGTCTCATTCGCAGCTGCTCTTCCTTTCATCCCTAGTGAATAAAAACATCATGGCTCCCATTCCCTTCGCACGTTGGAATTTGATTTTACAAAGATGGCCGCCTCCAAAAGCTCCACTTCAATGTCTGCTCACTCTCATGATCCGGCTCGTGCCTTCGTCCTCGGCGACCAGTGGGTCTCTGCACTCGACCTTGCTGCTGACGTCCGTGCCCCTTCGGCATTCCAAGACTAGTCCCTGTTTCAACCTGGTCAACGGACCCCTCCCGCTCCCGACCTTTCGAAAGATCTCCGCTACGCAAGAGACTCTTATGGTGCAGCAAAGAAGAACTACCGGCTTGCCATCACCGGTTCACCCACTGGCACTGAACGTAAACACTGTGGCTCCCTTCCAGTTGTCTCCCGGAATCGACCCACCAACATCACTGATGCACGCCACCGTCCCTTCGGCCCTTCGTTGGCCTTCCCGACTGCCCTGTGCTGCCCATCTCGTGTCCCTTCGCCCGAAGATGATTCTGGCTCCACCCTTTCACCTTCCATCCGGAGAAAACAGCAATACCATGACCCCCTTCCCGTGTCTCCCGAGTTTCATTCACCTACATCATGAATACCCATTTACACATATCCCTTCGGGTTTTCGTCAACCTACCAAGCGGCTCCATGTTCTCAACTCACCGCCGTAACTGACTGCGGCTTTCATCCTTTCATCCTTCGATAGTGGAAAACGGAAGCATCGTGGTCCCTTTCCCATTCCCGTCTGGAATCATCCCACTTACATTGTGATCACTGCCTCCCTTCGGGCCTTAATCATCCGTCCCGACCACTCCTTGCGGCCCATTCACCGCCGCCAAGGCCGAAGATACCTTCGGCTTTCAGCCCTTCACCTTTCAATGTTGTTCCCTTCCCATTGACTCCCGGGATCGGTCCATCACTATTGGAAAGATTCAACACCTCCCCACAAATTACAGCAGGGAATGAACAAGCTGATTCTGCTGCGAAAGGGGCCCTTTCTGGCCCTCTCGGTAGGGATCTCAGCCTTGTTCCCTCAGATGCCTTTCCAACTCTGCGTCTGAGGTTACACGCTTTTTGGCAAACCTTGTGGGACAGACAGGACGGTAATAAGTTACGGGCCATTAAAGGCACTGTCGAGGAGTGGCACACGGCGTGTCGCCGCAGTCGCCGTGAGGAGGTTGTGTTGGCCCGTTTGCGACTGTTTCCTTTTGCGGGGGGTTGACCCTCCTGAATGTTCTTGGTGTCGACGGCCACTTACGGTCCGGCACTTACTTGTTGATTGTCGCCATCTTGATGGTGTTCGTCGTCGGTTCCATCTTCCGCATGACATTGCGCGTCAGTTGGGCGATAAGTCTGTCCTCCTGTCCGGTGTTTTTCAATTTTTGCAGGAGGTACAGATGTATGACAAGATTTAGATTAGGGGTTTGAATAACATCTCTGTAATGTGTGGTGCAGTGGCAACCCGGACGACTGCACTGTGACTGAGCTTGGCACTAATGACCAAGTTGTCGACGCGCCATTAAGCCTCAATCCCCCCCACCCCCACAAATTACGGCCTCCCAAAAGCCCAGTTTCTCATCTCGCTCCTAGACATCCGCTGAACCCTTATCCTGGGATACGGTAATCGTCAAGTCTCCCCTGACGTACTGCCTGAACCTGCCCACTGCAATCTCGCCTCCAGCCTTCAGCCCAACAGCCTCTTCAATCCCAACGTCGACATTCGAAGCTTGTCGATGGCTTTCACATTTCCCTGGTTGCTGGCCGAGAAACTCCAAACTCCACGCCTTCCTTTCACGCCTCCCGACATCATTTTACCCGGATCCAGAAGCCCCCTTAACTTCTCCTTCGCCTTTCGGCTTTGGTAATTTCCTCAACCTCAAGAACCTTTCCAAACCTGGACTTTTGGTTTGCTATTTCCCAAGCAGGAAACGAAAGCCCCCCCCCCCCCACCTTTGGTTCCTTGTCAAATCAGCCAACAATGTTACAACCTGCTTTCACATTGAAGCCCTCTGATTGGCTGAACGTCAAACCAATCAGAAACCAAAGAAAGCCAACACAGATCCCTTTCGGCTGTGGAACATGCCACTGTCTCCAGTGCTCTCTCTCGTCTTTACTCTCACCGTGATGCCGACGTCGAACCATTTGACTTCTCAGCCAACTTCAGAGCTTTCGTAGACATTGTTCTCATCCCTTCCATCTCGTCTCGTCCCTAGTTCAACTCCACCTCGAGTAAACACAATTACTGTCAATTCGACTTCTTGTCTCATTAATGGCATAAACCCACGTTTGGATATACAACACAATGCTCGATTCAAAGCCCCCCCCCCCCTTCAAGGAAACTACCGATTCTGGCTCCAATCTAACTTGGGAACTAAAGCAACCAGCAACAAAACAGCTCTACCCCAATGAAGTCTTGTCCACGATCCCGAACTCCTTACAGTCACGACCCACACGAATCATTGCAAGCCTAGACCCCATGACTAAAACCAGGGAAGGTGCCCTTCATGGGATACAAAGAGCCACTCGACGAAAACAACTAATCTTTAAGTTGAACAGAATCCCGGAATCTATTTAACCTTCCTGCCCTTTCCATCATCATAGGAAACGAACTGGAAGTCAAGGAAGCCCGATCTGTGCGCTACGCTTCCACTTGGCACGGTCTCACTACATCGACATTCGAAAAGGAAGAAAACTACTCTTCTCACCCACCAACTCACAATTAGGAGAAAACCTCCGCTGGATTAAAAAGTCAATCGAAGCAGCCTACGTCAAAGGTTGCACGTGCAAGTACACAAACCCAACGACACTTGAAGTCTGAACAAATCTTCACATCGTGGACCCACCACAACGCCAGCCGAAGTATTCCCAAGAGCAGCATCCTGTCGACAACCACCAACTCTGACTTCCCACTTCCTTGGGGACATGTCACGTAAAAGGAAAACACCCTACCGGCAGGGTCCACACGTCACAGCCGGAACTGTGGTCAAGCCCCCTTAAGCACTCGGAACGAAGCAGAAGCAAACCATCCATGACAGCAGCTAACCAACCGCTGATGGAAGCAAGAACACCAGTCCCTTCACGACCACCATTTCAAACCCAAGAAGACCAAATTTCTGTCTCATCAAGGTTCTGGCAAAATTTTCTGGGGGACAGCCTGCTTGCATCCCAGGGCGCCCGTCAAGGCCGTGTCCACCACCTGTCTTTCACGAGGTCTACTGTTAATGCAAAATTAACAGGTTAAGATGTTTTGGCAAGTAAGAAAGAACATTTTACCGGCCCTCAGCCCGGCCGGCTAAAAATGGTTTCTTTTTGCCTAAAACATACTTACCTTATCACGCCCTGCCTCCCTCTCGAGTCACCGCCTGACAGATTGAGAGGAAAATAAATGACAAGAGCGTCCTTGCTCTTGCTTTTATAAGGAGGGCTGCGTTGCGCAAGAGTAGTAGGGCATGCAAGCAGCCGGTTGCACAACTAAGAAATCTCCAGGGAAACATCACATTGGGGACAATGTAATACAAAATTAACAGGTTAAGTATGTTTTAGGCAAAAGAAACCATTTTTAGCCGGACGGAGGGCCCGCAAAATGTTCTTTTTACCTAATAAAGGTGTGTGAAAAATATTACTTGTGCTGCGATTAGTTGAAGCGTTGTCAGTTCGCAAGCAGTATTTAAACGACTGTGATGCGAGGAAGGAGTTGTATTTCTCAAGCTAAGGCCAACTGAGGTAGAAATTGCCTATCTTGCGTCCTGTCTGCACGCCAGTTCTCGCGCTTGTCAGGAAGGTATTACTTCTCAGAATTTTATTTGCTTTTCAGTTCAAGTTTACAGATGAGCCTGCTGTTTCGACCCAGAAATCGTCATACAAACCACCATCGACAACAGCAATTCAAAATAATTATGCCGATACTTTTCGCCGTGCGGGGCAAGCTTATCTGAAGAACGACGAGGTAAGTTGCAGCGAATTTCTGCTCCTATTTTTCAAGTGCTCCTGGTTGCAGAAAATTTTTTACCCTTTGCTGAGTGCAGTGATGCACAGAGGACTTTGTTCTTAAGCAAACCCTTGCCAGTCCTCAACTTTAATTTCTAAATATACTAATACTAGTGTCTGGAGTAATGTTTAAGTTGTTTAACTAATAAATGTGTAACAATAACATTTCGTAACACCAGGAACAAATGAAGATTGTGTTAGTTCAGCTCCTGGTAACACCTCGAAATAAAGTGTAAAAAATGGAAATAATAATTTTTATTTTCAATTTTAAGAAATAACAAGGATAATATAAGTACTGTATTTCGTAATTCTTATTAAGTGTGTTAAATTTTATGGAAAAAAAAACAACAGAATAGCAGATTGGCAAAACCCTGTTATCGGTGTATCCTAGTTGTAAGGTATAAACCCGTTCGTATTTCGGAAACAAGCAATCATGTGTGTTTTTAAAGTAAAATGCCTTTAAGTACCCCAGTTTCCAGTAAGGACAATACATTTTTCCATTTCTCTTTACCAAAATTCTTAGTTTGCACAATTTTATTTTAGGGCAGCATACTTTACTTTTGTGTCTTGCATGAAGACAAAATTTTAAAGTTATCTCTTGTACTTGTATGCTAAATACTACATAAGACTGTTTTATTTCAGGGAGTTGTAACCTGGCCTATCGGAACCAAACCAAGTAATGATCCTCCTAAGGGATTAACTTCTACGTACGATGCAGACATCAATGAATTACCAGCACGTTTAGCTGCGGGGGCAGACAGGCCTTACTCATTGTTTCGGAGGCCTATACCTCCCACCGGAACGCCTTATTATTGGTCAATAGGTCGGTATTTTTCTGTATCCCCACATTGCTGTAAATTATACGGGGGCAAACACAAAAACACTCACTGAAAATAGCTAAGCTTCGGGAAGCCTTTATTATGGACTTAAATTTCATCGAGATGACATAACTCAGATTAGAACCGCCCTAGGATTAGTAAGGGTGGGAGGATTGCCCTGGGGAGGAAAAAGTTAACCCACCAGTCAGTCAATAGGTTGTCGATAGTTTTCAAAATGCTGTTAAGACTTATTGAACTGTACAATATTAAATCTAAAAAATTTTTTTTAAATATTTATAATAAATGCAGCCAGCAGGGCTCGAAATGAGCGGTATCGCATCGCAGTTTGTACCACAATTTTTGACATTAGGGATACAATATTGAAATTTGCGTAGCAGTTTAGCGACAATATCATGGCGAAAGAACTTAATAACTACGTTAAAAAATCCTTTTGCAGTAGTCCTAGCCCATTTACAAGAGAACATTCATTGTGTTCCGTAAAATTCTTACAATACAGAAGTTACGTTATTTTTATACCACGTGCAAAGAATGAAATTGAACGATACACAATCGTAACATACAGCATCAGAATATTTAGGTATTAAAAAAATTGATGCAATTTATACGTCACATAATCACCTTCTCTTGTTCTAGCTGAACCATCAATTAAAACGAAAACGCCCTTTTGCCTGCCCAAAAAAATAATTCTGCTTCCTGAAAACTGCTAACCATTATTGTGCGATTGCTACGCAAATTTTTATTTTGCATCGCTATTATGCTACAGACTTTTTTTCTGGACATTTATAGCCCTGAATGCAGCCAGAGTGTGAGACTATGTACAGATTTTGCTGAGACGCGTGGGGGGGGGGGCTTCTACCCTCCGACATTATCTTGGCTAAAACTTTGCGTTTACCTGCAGAAATGAGACTTGCGTAAAGTTTTTGCTGAGATAATGTCGGAGAGCAAATGGAGCCCTTGGTATCGAGTAAAGTTTTTAGCGAGATACAGGGCGGAAGGGAGCCGTCAGTAACAAGACTGTATAGTTTTTGCTGAGATACATCAGAGGAGGGAAGAGGGCCCTCTCAAACAAGACACTACTGTTTTTGCTGAGATAATGTCGGCGGGGAAGGTGTGGGCGGTCAGTTTGACATTTTGCCACTGGCCCCCGGTGACCTTACGATTTGGTGTTGCCTTGGATACATGGATTGGATGACAGGGGTATGTACAGCGATCTGGAGTTTCTTAGCTCTAATCATTGTCACATCATCTTAGCGAGCCCAAATAAGAGTTACTGAATCTTAGTAATTTTTAGTGTACGATTTTTGCTTTTGTACCATTGTGTTACCATTGCTTCTGTAGGTAGGTACTGTACACTGATAGCTGGTCTACTATCATAGTCTTATATTGGTAATACAAATTGGACAGTCTTGCTCCAAGGGAAGGGCAAAATTTTTCAAACAATTGTAATTCTTCTCCTGTTTACAAGTTTTGAAACTTTTCCCCTCTAAAACACGTTAACACTCTATCTTGTGAAGCAACATAAAAACAGAAATGGTCAGTCTCTATCAAACCCTGGGATGTATCAGTTAACTAGCAGACATTTTTATTGATGCATATTTATTGTAAGCTGATAAAGCTTATCGCTGTTAAACCGATCCACACTCACTGATAGTGTCTCTGTTAGCTTTGCAGCATTAAACACATCGGCAATGCAACCATCATCTGACATAATAATAGTAGTGATAAGCGTAAGGGTGGATGTTCGACCATTTTTAAACATCTGACAATATTTAAACGTTTTTTTAAAATTCCGTACGTACCTTGGTTGGTGATGGGATTCGATCGTGTGTCCACTTGGTGTTAGTTTACATTGTTTGGGGTTCCCAGTGGCTCCTCACAAAGCCAAGAGTGATATAAAGTTAGATTTGGGAATTTCTGATTAAAAATAAGTAATAACTAAACTCTCAATCTTTCATCATTCAATTAGCTTTACAGTCGCACAATAATTCACATTGTAAGTGTTACACAAAGCTTACAGTCAGGGCCGGATTAAGGTTACTCGGGGTCCTAGACAAAAGTCTTAAGGTGGCCCCCCCCTCCCCTTCCCATAGTTCTCGTCCATGTAAACAGCTCCTTATCTAGGGGCTAATGGAAGGAAATTGTGGGAAGGGGACGAATTTTTGTATTTCTGTGTTTTACTTGTCAGTACTTCTCATCTTCCTTTTAAAATTTTACTGTTCTATATTTTCTCCTTATTCTACCCATATTTTTTTTTTAGCTTTGATTGCCAAACTTAAACAAAATACACAACCCAAGCCTAGCTTGTATGGTTGGATGAGCAGTGATAGTTCACTGCTTGGCAGAAAGGGTTTTGCCATAGGCTGCCTTCCAGCCATTAAGAGATCTGGCTTCAATCACATTATGAGGAAGCCGGTTCCAGTGGTCAATCACACGAAACGAAAAGAAGTGCTTCCTAACATAGGTGCACACGTGTGCGTTGTAATTTGAAGCTGTGTCCCCGCGCGCCCCCGGGGGGGGGGGGGGGCAAGGTGAAGAACCCTTTAGCCTCGGTGCGATCAATCCCACGCAGAATTTTGTAGGTGGGAAGTAAGTTACCTTATGAGAGAAATTTCGTTTAGCTGAAAAAGCTTTCAACAGGGCCGGGGGCCCCTTAGAAATTTTGGGCCAGGTGCAAATGTCCCTAATTTCCCTGCCTTAATCCGGCACTGCTTACAGTCAAGACTGTCCTTATGTGAATAGAAACAGAGTTCACACATCATTATGGAGATAAAATTCAAGCCCTATACGGGCTTTCAAGGAGACTCAACATACCAGGTATTGTTTGTTTTTTTCCTCTTCAGTTTAATTCTTTAGTGCACTAGTGAAATTTTTTTCTTCAAGACTTCTTATTTCGCTGCAATTCATACTGTGAAAAGATCGATCCGTTATAAAATAACACTATTAAGTTCGCCAAAATTCACAACACGGACTCGCACTCAGTCCAGCAAATTTTCGATATCACCCAAATATCTTCGTCAGGCTTCGAGGACTTTTCCGGCTTTCTACATCAACTATATCGTTGTTTGCTTCTTCATCTGCTTTGCACACTTTTGTTTTCAAATTCGGCCATGACCGCAGCCTCCCGTATTTATTAGGCTGCATGCGCTGTGCACTCGTCAGACCCCATTGATGGTTCAACTGCTCGTCAAGTTCTCTTCCAACTAGGTATGCTGGGCCTTGGATGTAAGTCAAAAGCCCCACCGTTCTTTTCATGTTGAATAGCAAGTGATTGAAGGCAAGAGGAGGTGGGAATCTCGTGCCGAATTTGACTTGAGAAGAGTATTCGTGCCTTTCCTGTCCATCTCGTGCTTCAAAGATTTGCAGTGCACTGCGATGCTGTTGTCATCCCTTTTATTCCTCACATTGCCCATATGTTGGGTCACCCATGTTCGTATAACTTTTCTGGTCTCTCCAATATAAACAGCATCGCAGTCTCTGCACAGAATCTATACACTGCTTCTTTTGTATTCTGAATCGCCACCATTTTCTTTTCGTCCTGTGATTTCAGTGTTTCACGCCTTCCTCCCCCTTTTGTCCACTTCCTTCTTTCCCGTAATTCTTTTCTTGAGTTAACATTCTTAAAGGAGTTGCGAGCAAAGTGCAGACGATTTTAAAAGAATCTGCAGAGGAGTGGTACGCCGTATAAAGGACGCTCGTCATGCATACGTACGGTAGGCGCAGGCTCGACCAAGGAGACCATCCCGGGCAGTCTTGTGTTCATGCACCAGTAAAATAGCCTCCAAGTCGTGCAGTCCCACCATTCCAAGTTCACATTTGTCAATTCACTGTCTTATTTTCCACGGCGTCACTTTTACGTCAACAATATTAACTCGTGACGCTTCAGCAGTTGCAGCATTCTTAAAAAGCAAGCAACCACTGCCAATTCCCAAATGACAACATACCTAGGTAAAGGCGGCTGTTTGTGGAACATACTCTTCACAAATCAGCAAGCCAGGGACTGCTGATATAACATGCATTCTCCCAGCCCTGGTGGGACCTAGATTTTGTGGCTAAGTAGCCCATAACACTCCTATACGGCAATCCACTAGCAACACCTCGTCGATCATCATTTTCACTTCTTGGCCGACTTGTCATCATAGCAGTGTAAGATTTCACTTTCCGATGCAGCATCTTCGCTGAATTTGGTCAATAGATCCGACCTTCATTTGTTCAGAAAGGTTTGTTGATCAGCTTAGTCGCTCTGGATAGGATGCGATGCTGGAGAAATGGATTCAGGTTGATGGTGATAATGCAGCTTGCAAAGCAACTACCACCAGAGGACGAAAATTTCTTCTACTTCACTCGAACCACTCAAGTTTTGCGTTGATGAACAGGAAACATCCAACTGTTGTTTTACAATTGACATGTACTAGGCATGGACGGCATGAACTTCGCAGGAACTGCAACAAAGCCGTACAGCAACTGGCGTTAGTCAAATTATCCTAGGTGGATGCCATTCTTTTTTGGACAGTAACTATCGCATTCAGTGCCGGTCGGCTGGCAAAGTCGTAAGCTTTCGCTTTCCGAATACCAGCAATGATGACATCCCACTGGCAAGGCGGAAACAACTCCAGACATGATGACGAGAAGCAACATCCTAAGCTTTTGCGCCGATTCTTCAATCCGGCTCGTCGATTGGTAGGATCAAAAAGCTTTCGCCAAAACCAGAAGGATGTCTTTAGGCAAGGTGGGAAACAACGCCACATATGATAACGACGAGCTACATCCTAAGCTTTCGCTTTCGATCCAAGTTGGGGAAAACAATAAGTCTGAACCGGACGAGCTCCAGTGAATAAAAGATGATATGATGCGCCCTCATGCGCTTTTGTATTAGCATGGAGGGAGTACGCATGCGCATATCGGGGTTAGCGACTCTGTGGACGGAAAAAGCATTTTCGTAGGCAATAGAAACCAAGTTTGGTTGCCATGCCATAACCATGAAGTTAAAATTAGGGTAGGTTATAGCTTTACAGTTACGTGAAGACAAACCCAATTTTCTACATTTGTAAAGTTTTGTTTGTTATTGTACAGTAGCACCGCATTTGCTGCCATAAGAGCTGCTACAATCAAATATAATTTGACTGCTGATAAGGAAAAGGATTATCCCTCAACTTACGATGGAATCACAAAATAGGCCTAGAAGGGGGAAAGAAGTTAAGGTCAGGAGGTTAAGTATGGTCATTCGTGTTACGGCAACCAAACTTTTAGTCGTTGGTGTAGTTTTTAGCCACTAAGCATTGTCTGTTAAAACCCCATTTGTGGATCTCGATAAGTTTCAAAAAGTCCACATTTTTAAGTTTACATGCAAATACAAACCTGTAATTGGGACCAAGGAATATTCACATAATCTGATAACTGAATTGTTTAGTTGTGTTACATTTTACAATTTTAACCCCCAAAACGCCGTTTGAATAAACGAGGTGCTCGGATATTTGGGGTTCTACTGTACTGTCAGCTTTTAGGTTAGCGTGACACCAGGTTAAGCTGCGTTTATTGTAATGCTTTTTTTTTTACAGAACCCCCTACCAACTGGGGATTACTTGCTGCTAAAATGGACGAATGGCGAAAACAAGCATCCATTCCCAAAAATTCATGTGCTTATGACTCCTACACGTGGCCAAAATCACAAGGCTTAAAGCCTGAAGACATGATACCTCGACCTCGTCCTGGAATGCAGCGCCATGGTATTCCGAAAGACACGAGTACCCGTTTAGCCCCGCACAACCTCACTGCCAAAGACTGGCATTTACGAGGAAAACTGTGTCAGCTGTTACCTGTTCCGTGGTGGCCTCCAGTGCCTCGTTGGCCTGGAAGATTAGCAAGTGAAAGTCTAGCTCATCCGGATGAGGATTACAGCCAAAAGATTTCAAAGTTGATCCAACGCAGTACGTACGAAGTGCAACATCCAGTGGAGAAATGGGCAGCTAACTTGTACTTGCAGTAACAGTAGCCATGTTGCCATTCATGAAACTGTCAGTTGTGTCCAATGAAACACTCTTTCAGTAAGCAGGATTGTTATTGCCATTTTCTTGTAATAAAGTGATAAATTTTGTGTATTGGTAGCCTATCGTATTTATCCACAGTTCACAATCCTCTCTGCTCCAATCTATCTACTTATTTGCCTTAAAGAAGGGGAATAAGACGCTAACAATTTTAGGATATTAAGATGAAGCAGCCACTAACAATGTAGAGGCCTAACAATGATGAAGATGGCGGAGACAAAAGACTGAATTAGGAAATCAAAAGCTTTAATATTGCTGGCTGTAAGAGCACCATTGAATAGTTTGAAAGTTGGTTGAGTAACAATCACTGCATGCACGATTGTTGTTGCGGGTTTATTGCGTTGGAATAAAGGCGGAGAAACGGGTAATGCAGCTACTTTAAGAAGACCAAATACCGCGGGACCCTCGGGAGGGGGGTGGTGGTTGGACAGATCACCCAATGGGGAAGAGTGGTGCAGGGGGTTCGGGGTAACGGGTGGCCAGTTTTTTCATGTCGTGCTGCCCAGTATAGTATTTAGCTGGCGCATGCGCAAATGGTCTGTGTGGGAATCAATACGGTGGTACAGGCAATCGGCCACAAAATACTGTTCAAAATTTTCTTCAAAAGTCCAATAATTATTAAAATAAAATTTAAAATAGTAATGAACAGTTAAAAGATAGCAAGAAGACATCGGCATTTTCCAGAGCATGTCGTTCAGTGAAAGTTACAGATTCCACTACTATCGGCAACCGATCCGATCCAGTATCGGTACAGCCTTACTAATTAATACAATTACAAAACATTTCCAGACATACAATATTGTCCAGCTTAGATTGTGACGACATGAAAAGCAAACTTGGCACCATTCGAATAGGGCAGACAAACCGTAAACAGACAATACAGCCTAGCCTGTACCAATGTCCCTAAAAGGCCGAATTTCTGGTAACCCGTTTGGGTTGAGATATATACGAAACGTTTGAACAGATTATGCAACTGAACTCGCACTGTGCTCACCTCATGAAGGTGCGATAATTTAGTCAATTTCTGACATTCCACGCAGATAATAACTACCAATCGTCATCGATTATCTCGAAGTCTGCTTAAAACAAATAATTCATATAACATACTCGGCCACATTGTACATTAGGAAATTGAAACTTGCTGGTGCACAATGCGTCACGTATGAAGCATTTTAAAATCTTGCAGTAAAAATGTTACACGTATTTTACTTTAAGATTTTACTTTGCAGATGATTTTTGTTTGCTTTGAGTCAGTCTTAATTTTTTTTCCATTAAATTAATTGCATCCACTGTCTCGATTTATGCTACGTAATGGTTACGTAAACTAAAATTATTCATGTTGAGATGGTGTTTTATTAGTCCCGAAAAATGAATTTCAACATTTTGGGGATACTTGCAGGTCCCACACCACCCTGGCATCAGAGTGGGCACTCTTCCTAGACATTTTTCAAAACAAAATTAAAATTAGTTTTGACCTTCATTGTTATGTCCTAACAATGAATTCTTCATTTTGGGGTATTTGAAGGTCAATCAAAATCTCAAGCAACGAATCTATCGCCATTAATAGTTTTCAACAAGTCAGGATCCCATTGATGAACCTCGCAGGGCCAACTTTTAGCAACAGTCTAATGAGACCACATTTGGGCTTACTACCAGACAAGTGATAGGATGTCCAGATACAACGCCACAACAAGATCGGTGGTAACCCACATGCTCCTGATTAAAAACTTCCAGAAAACAACAACGAATATGTGACGCTCAAAGGACCTACAAAAAAGCTAGCTTCTGAAGAAGACGGACGAAATTCCGTCAAAATTTCAAGTTGAACTTGTGTTTATCAATTGTGTTAAGTGTGTAACTTTTCCTTCTAAAATATGTTAAAACAATAAAACTATAATCGCCCTTTTACTGGGTTTTGCTAGACTCCTACTGAAGCCCAACAGTCACACTAAATGCTCATTTTTCAAAACGAGATACTAAACGGCTTCTGCAAATTTTCGACACACTACAGACCGGTGAATATAGTCACTTTCTTCAGGCTTCACTTCTAAGATTTTTTTTATTTGTACTGTGGTGCACGATTTCTGTATTTATCAGGATTCACGTTCCACGCACGTGGAACAAGAATACTGATAAATACAAACTCTCCCCCCCCCCCCCCCCATGTGAAGTTGTGTGAAATTGTTGACACCAGAGAGGCGAGGTGTTCGTCCTTCGCAGTATTGCAGACAAGCAGTGTGGTTGTGTCCCGTCCCCAGTCGATCTGGTGTGTTGTATCTATGTGCCGGGCAGTGACGGAGCAAGGCGTTTGAGCACCCGTTTTGTCACTGTTGTACAGCAGATTGCAACCTTCTCCCACCCCCTCTCACAGAACCTCCCGGAAATGAAACAATCACGGTGCCACGAATGTGATGCCAACACACTGAAAACTCATGAATCTGACATGAAGGATGAGCTAGGTATAGTCATGAGCCAAAAATATTTTTTTTACATCTGAAGGACTACAATTGTAATAGTTTAGAGATGCCCTCTGACGGACAAAAAAACTAACAAGAAAATGAATTTAACAACTAATATTTAATTTTCGGCCTAAATTTTGGGACCGAGCGTTCACAATAAAAAAGTCGAAACATTAAAAAAGGTGGGAGCTGCCACGAATTGCGGACTTGTGGATGATTTTCCAACCACCGCTGCTGTGTGAAGTCCACCATTTGTGGTGGCTTCTACAATTTTTTTTTTAGTTTTTTAACATTTTTATTGTGAATAAGTACCAAATACCGTACCCAAAATTCAGTATTTGTTGCCAAATTCATGTTCTTGTGTGTTTTCTTGCCAGTCAGAGTACCTTTGCCATAAACTGCTACTGCAACTCGCAAATTAATTTGTCAAGACCAATTGTATTTAGGCTAGAGCGTCGCCAAAAGAGCATTTATTAAAGATCAATTTTTCTCCCA
>JAHWFP010222377.1:0-21773 GCA_023313725.1 Lithobius niger | reverse complement strand
TTCATTCTCATTATGCCCATATTAGGGAAATGACGTTACCTTCACGAGGCTTCAGACTTTTATAGAAACACCAATTTGCTTTTCTACACTTTTCCAATCCGTAATTATATAAATCAAAGCTTTATAGCGATGAATGGCCAACGCTGAAGCAAACGAAATTACATTTAGGATCATGGCATGCGATGTGGGCGATGCCAAATAGAGGAAAACATCGTAAACATAGTAAAAAACTAAACATTGTAAATCGAAATCTGTAAATCTAACCAAATTAAAATCGAAACGTTTAATCGCAATTACTTCAAAGAATCGTTTTGCGTAAAGACAATCAAAATTCTCACACCGAATGCCACTCGTGCTTTTATGAAATGTATAATTTGTGCGTTAAACTCCTTTCCATTAAAATAAATCCGGAAAGGAGTTTCGTGTAAAACACACAAATTTCGAATTAAAGGAATATTCCGCCTCCTTGTAACAACCACGTGCAGATTGCCATCCACGCGAGTTACCTTCGCACCGTTTCGCAAGACACCGTTTCGCAGCAAGGAACCCAGCTACTATCTCAGTTGGCCTTGAACGCAAAATTTCGTCGTCGCAAACCGGAATGATTTTAGAATTTGAACATCACAATTTATAATTTTTTTTTTACTAGTTTCGTCTAATTTTCCTTCGGCGATCTATTGGCATAAATAATTTCAATTTTTACCGCAGTAGTCTTTTAAGTATTTGATCGCATGGCAATTATTAGCAAACGATTAAAAATTAGTACATGCGTACACACACAGATGAAACGACATGGTTATTGTAACCGCGCAAATGCTCACATAATTGCAGGATGCTATTAATTCCCAATAGAGCAGCGTCATGTGACGTCATTTTGGCTACGAGATACAATTTGGCGGTAATAGCTACAAGGTGCACTAGATTAAAATGTAAAGGAAAACAAGCGGCTACAGCGACTGCCTAGTCGCACCGGTCTTCTGTACAGTTCCTCCACTTCCAATGTTGAGGCGCACACCTTTATCATGCACTACAACTGCTGTTATTATTTAATTGAGTTACGTCGAAGCAGTCTATTGAACAATGGACGTTGTAAACAATGGTCGTCAATATCTGGTACCGTTGCGAAGTTGAAAAAAGCGACGGACGGACGGACAAAGTCGTTGCAATAGTCTTCTCGCCGGTTACGGCGTACAGAAGACTAAAACGGCACTTCTAGTCAAGACTATACTACTACTATTCCAAGGTCTTTGGTCAGGACAGTGCTTTGAGAGCGGATTTTTTAGGCTTAAAAGAACGTTGTTTTCTCCAACAACAAAAATCGCGCGTTATAGGCTTAAGAAATCCAGTTTAATAGCATTGGCTTCAATAAGACGATCTTCCTTTCTCCCTCCAGTGCTCCTTGCAGCTAACCCAGTTACTGACAGCACCATAGAGTTATACACAATAATACTACGTCGTGTCACTGCCCTATATGCAACAGAAAATCTCTTAGTCGCCACGTTTTAAAACGAATTTTTAGCAACGGATTGACTAACGGTAAGTAAATAGAAATGTTGGACCGTTCTGGATGTGGAGGATCGAGAAAAATGCTGTTGGGAGGAATGTCCCTTTAACTCGGGGTATCAGAACGAGTTATGCTGTATGTGGCCAGTATAAGTAGTATTACAACGGTTGTTTATTGGTGGTATTACGTTATTTCCATTATAGAACAGTTACGCAATTTCTCCATCGCAATTGCAAGCCCAGCTTGGAGGTTTGTAAATTCTAAAACCAGAAATTAACAAACACCGCCATAGCAGTCAGTTCTCTCCATTTAAAACCACTAAGTTTTTTTCATTAGTTTTTTTTTCTTTATTTCTTTGTTATTTTCTCGATTAGAATGGGTTAATAACCGCGGTTGTAGCCCAGGCTTTAACGTTCACCGCTCAAAAACAAACCAAATGTGACGGCTTGCTGATCTGATAAAATGGAATAAAACAATTCTCAGAGGTTTAAAACGAGTTTAATGGCAATTTCATTGCTATCTGTTGGCTGGAAGAGCGAAAGAAACATGCCATTAGGCGGACTGCGGTTTAATATCGTAAAAATAACTTTATATTCAATAAAAAGGTCGTTTGAGAACGGTAAACGATCTATCTGCAGGCGCGAATATTTACCAGAGATGCTTTACCGCAATGGCGATTTTTTGTTTCAAAGAGAGTACATTTCGAAACACAACTGCTACCTACAGTCACGCACTAAAACTAAATAAAACAGGTTGTTACTGAGGATTCTGGTCGACAGGGACCAATGAATACCCCCCCACACACACACATAAAAAAGGGAGAAGGTGGCGGGGTGTATAATGTTGTTTTCCATATATACTGTTTTTGCCTAGTGAGAGAAGAACCTAACTCATAAACGTTCACTACGTAAGTTATATTTCTTACAGCATGCGTTATGTTAATTAAACAGTTAATTAAAATCGTGGCAGAGAAAAATAGGAACGGTATCGCATGAAGTAGGCGAGAACAAATTCAATAGCTTGTAAACAAAATTTTTTCGCAGATAGGTCTAGGATTTTCTGTTTTTTTTTTAATATTTTTTTTGCTGGTGATAAAACTTAATATTAGACTGTTTTGCAGCACCCAGGGGACCCCTATATCCTAGAATCCTAGGTAAGGGTTTCTCGAAAACCGTATTGTGAAAATAATAAAATTAACGACGAAACACAGTGGTGCCAACATTGTGAGCAGCTAAGAACGACAAGTGAGCAAGGGGAGTCGAAGTTGCGTGTTTGGGCTGAGCCTAAAATGCACTACCGCTAAGCTGATTTAACATTATCAAGATGGCTGATTTGTGGATTCTTCTGAATGACGTCATCGTCAAGATGGCTTATTTGTGGACTTTACCAAATGACGTCATCATCAAGATGGCTGATTTGTGGACTCTTCCAAATGACGTCATCATCAAGATGGCTGATCTGTGGACTCTCCCAAATGACGTCATCATCAAGATGGCAGAATTGCGAACTCTTCCAAACGTCGTCATCGTCAAGATGGCAACCACCTTCTGTGTCTGTGCAGTTTAACAAGAGATTCGCCTGCTACCTTTTATGGTTTTAATGTTTCTCTTGCAAAGTTTAACCGTCGATTTACTTCTGAAGAAGGTGCAGTTCGTGCACGCACCGCTTTAGTTATTTAACTGTGCGGAAAACTGCATATGAAAATTCGGTACACAGATGCAATATCGTATCTTGATCTAGCGTCGAGTTGGGGTGGTGGCCGTTGCACTGGAGGCCCAGTGGAAAGATTAGGATCAATTCCCGGACTCATGACGACATGTTGAGAGTTTTTCGTCAATATTTATTACGCTGCTCACTTGTCATCCCTATCAGTTCACAATATTGGCTCCATAGCGTTTCTGCGTTGTGACTACTACTTACAGCTAATTAAATGTCTCCAATCTGAAAATACAACCCAAACTGGGATAAATTAAACAAGTGTAAAATGCGAAATTGCTCTTGAAATAAAGAACACACTAGAGCCAATAGTATGGACTGCCAAGAATGACGAGGGAGCAGCAATAATGGAAGAAGATTTCTCGTCGCATCCCATGATCTTCATTTAATTCAACTATTGCCACCAATCATTTTTCAGAATTGGTATTTGTTTGTCTCCTTGCTTCGCATGCTAATTTAGTGTTTGCTGTTAATTGCCTAAAGTCATTAGACGGCTTCAGGTTGTTTTTTTGTTGGGGGGGAGTGGGGGCGGGAAGACTAACATTTTTACGCTCCCCCCCCCCCCTCCCCCGCCCCACCACCACGAAAGAAATATACAGTCCACAACTCTTAAACGAAAACGAAAACGATAGTTAAATAATCTAATTGAACTTGGATAGCTTTTAAGCCCTGGTAAGTGTTTCTTTCGGGGAGGGGGGAGCGCACGTGCACTCCATGTTCTTCCCCCCTCCCGAGCCCCCCTCCTCACGGTGACTTACGCAACGTAACGTAATCCAGATACGCAGCCAGCGTTTGCCCATAAGGCCTAAACGACACCTATAGAAATGTAAGTTCAAATTTGGGTCGTTTGACATTCCCAGCTTTCATGGTCCTTCCTGCAGCTAAGAAATCTTGTCGAATAGAAAAACCTGCTTTTCTTAATCTCCGCTTTCACCCCTTTTTTTTACGTTCGGATAAAAAAACAAATTTGTAGCACAAAAATCACTTTCACTCTTGACCACTTTCACTGGCCAATCAGACGGTCAGGAATTCTCGTTTCCGCTGTCTCGTGTTTTACTTCCGGGACGCGAGACGAACCTATCTATCATAAAAAAGTCGAAACCGAGAGAAAGTGATACAACGTACCACGCCCTGACTTTATAATTCATAACTTGTTCGGTGTTGGCCGCCAAAAAAAGTTTTAGAAAACAAACAAGTCGAGCGCAGAACGGGTCTGTTTCCTCCGTGGCTTCACGTGCGGGCGATTATTATTTCCGAAAATTCCGCACTGCGCACCGAATCGTTGATTTCAGGTTATCAACATTTTTTTGAGGTAAGTTACAATTTTAAGTACCTAATCTCACATTTTAAGAATTTTTTTTCACCGTTTTATTTCGTTAGAATTCACAAATTTGAAAACAATACGCCTATTTTTTACTACCGAAGAAATTGCACGGTAGAGGGCTTGTTTTACAAAATGTTCGGAAAAAAAAACCGGTGGCGCCTTCTGTGGTTGCGTTTGAAAGGGGGTAAAATGTTCAGTTTTATATGCAGTTCCACAATTCGGTCGCATTAGGGCTATTGTTTCCAAACATTTTATAAACAGGCCATAATCATTTTACACTAAACCAATACGATGTATTGCTTTATTGGCCTATAAATTTATACTGTTGTATTGTCAAGTGATTAAGTTTAGCTTAAAACGCTAAGGCAATAAAAGTTATAGATTTTACTATGAAATGAATACATTAACGAAAAGATAATCCAGGATATAGTCTCGTAAATACTATAACGTGATTATTATTATTTATTGATGACAAATATAAGGGAGTGTTCACGAATTATGTAAGGTCTGGAGGAGTGCTGGATGGTTGAACAATGTTTTATTGCAATGTTGGGGAGCGACGGTTAAGCGAATTGTTATGTACACTAATTATCCCTAAATTTTTTTGCGAAATTTTTGTGTGTGTTAATTGTGTGGCTTTAATTGTGTGTTAATGTTTTTTAATTTTTTTTTCAAAATTACCGTTTTTTTTCCACCCTTTGCAATAAGTGTACCTTATAAAAAACGAATTCACCCAACAAATTTATAGAATTTGGCAGTGGGTAAGAAATTATTACGAATTTGGGTTGAGGGTTGTGTAAGTGTTGCACTGGTGTCTGAATTGTTAAAAACAGTGTTACGTAATTTGTGAACAATCCCTAATCAGTGTCATATTTCAATCAACATACTGTTATTAGTGAAATGTGCATACTGCGTATTTTACAAGTTCGTCATGTCGCAAAAGTCAGGTGCACTTGCGTAAAAATGCACTACAATATTTCGACAGGAAACAATTTTGCTGTAAGCAACGGGTACATCCGGAATCGTTCAAACGCCACAAAATATATTGATTGTTTTATATTTAAAAAAAAAATAGCCACTTCAATCCTAGGACAGATAACATCAATTACCGAACTGTCTAAAAAAAAATTATATATATATATATATATATACGAAGCAGATACTTATGTATCTTTGTAATACAATTTTTAAAACTGAAACACAAAAATGTAAATACCACATGTGTGCATTGTTTATGAACGCATGGAAAATTAAATAAATTACAAAATACAAGTAATTACGTAGGAACAGTCGCTATGCTTTTACTTTTATTTCACCGATTTTTTTTTTTTTTGTAGTTCTAGATAATAGGATTAAATAAAAAAATAAATAGCTCGGGTAAATCTTGTCCTTTCATGACATATTTGTTTTGCATAAAATCTTATTTTTTTGTTTGTAGAAATTTTTCTTAAAATTATATACTTTTTTTACTACAATCTATTCGTCCATGTAGCGTAAACTAATGTACGTATGCTCGCTCATACGTATAATAGCTATTATTTCAGTGCAGCTGCCTACCAGCTAAAAATAACGGTAATTTATAGGTGGTGTGCCCGTCCCCGTCCTCTGCCAGTGGACAAGTGGCCTTTTGGGTAAAAGTGGTATGGCAGTGACCCGGTTCGAATCCGGGTCATGCCACTCCGACGAAACATAAGTGCATAAAGGTGGCTTACTGTACTACGTTATTCTATAGTGTATGATTTTCGCTGATGGCTTATTTCCTATTTTCCTTAATATTATATACAGCGATTTATGTCCGTTTATGTGCATATCTATTTATGCCGTAACTTAGCTCTCTTTATGATAAAACATTGTTAATTACCCTTATTGGATAACGTAAGTCGCCACTTTTTATCTAAGCTTAATAATACATCCATTTATCTTGATTAGAATTGCCATAGCAGTGTAGTAGCTGAAAGATATAACTACCATTGAATAGACGCAGAAAGAACGGTGCTACAGGATAGAACTCCTATTTTGACAATTCGTTTTTATTACCATTGTTGGAAAGATACATACCACCCTTTCAGCTAATCCTATTTAAATTAATTTATCTTATTTAAAACCACCACTGAATCAGTTTAAAGTCAAGAAATGGAACACACATGTACACTTGAATGTGAGTAGCACAGCAAAGATTTAGTTGGAATTAAATTATGAATTTTGGCTAGAAGGGTTATTTTACGTAAAGTATGAACAGGACCTTGTTGGAATGAAATTTTATTCCAAAAAGAGTATGTCACTGATTTGTTTTCAATAAATGAATGGTTTAGATGCTGCAGTGAAACTGGTTTTTGGCCGCTATGACCTTTGACCATGGTTGTTTTAAATTTTCGGGAGATTCTGGTTCAGGACATCAAATGATGCTAGTCATAAATTATTAGTTTTGCCGTCTTTTAAGGAGTTACATGGTTTGGAGACTAGCAGCTAGGTGAGTTTTCAACAACGGTCAAAGTGTTTTGCAAATTAAAGAACAAATGAAGTTACGCCAATTTAAAGTAAAATTAAGTTAAGTCAAATGAAGTTACAATACCAGCATCTTTAAACTCTCCTAAATAATAATAAGTGAAGAATCTTGAATGTTAGCGGGGCCGGATTAAACGTCGTAGAGGCCTGATGCTTAAGAATTATTGTGGCCCTATCCCACCCCGTCCCAGTCCCGCAAAAAAAAAAAAAAATTTTTTTTTTTAACATTAATGTTTTTTTGTTAAAACAGTAAATGTAACTTTTTGGCCTGTGGCCTGCTGCTTCAGCGAGTCCCAGAAAAAAAATTCCCTGAAAAAAAATCCCCGGAAAGAAAATCCCGGTAACATATAGTCCCCGGAAAAAGATCCCACGGAAAAACAATCCCACGGAAAATAAATCCCCGGAATAAACATCCATGGAAAAAAAAAATCCCTGGAAAAAAGATCCCATGGAAAAACGATCCCGTGGAAAAAAAATCCCCAGAAAAAAATCAGAAGGGTTTAATAAGACAATGCTTTACAAGATCTGAGTAATTAAAATGTAATATAAAAAAAAAATCAAAATCATCAACGAATGTGCGTATTGTACATAGTAGCGCAAGTCTTGATGAGAACGCTGAAGTACGTGTTTGTTCTAAAATTTAACTAACTCACGTCTGAAGGTTAGAAAGAGGAACTGTTACGACTTTTGCTTTGTATTTCACCGTTTGCACAAGACCGTCTGAGAGCCACAAATTTCAGTTTCTGTGGCTCCAAGCCAGTTGATTTAACATCACCAAAATCGTATTTTACCAAATATTCCTGTTAATATCTGAAACAGTCCCATATTCTTTCAAGTAGGAATGCCTCTTTAATATGAAGAATTGCCAAAAATTTTGTATTTTTTTTTAATTTGGGTATTTATTTTCCGGGGACTATTTTACTGGGATTTTTTTTCCAGGGGATTTTTATTCCGGGGACTTATTTTCCAGGGGAATATTTTTCCCTGGGATCTTTTTTTCGGGGACTATTTTACCGGGATTTAATTTCCGGGATTTTTTTCCCAGGGATTTTTTTTCCGGTCGCCGCTTCAGCACCCAAAGCACCCACCTTTATCCGGCCCTGAATGTTAGTATCAGCTCTACCCGTAATCTACGCAGTATGAGAATCTACACCCATTCGTGACAAGGTTGAGCTAACTATAAAGAATCCTGAAAACCTGGCAGGCTTTTTGTGAACTTGCATTGGGTTGAGCAGATTCAGTCTGATCAATATCTTTTATTTTTTTATTTATTATTTTTTAAATTAAAGCAAGGTGTCACGAAGTGAATTAACACTTATTTGTGACAACACGTTACATTATTACAAAGTGAAGGCCACCAAACCACGCTAGCGCATTCAAGTCAAGTCGAACAAAGGTCTTGAGTAGACTGCTGATGGCGATCATTGAAGTGTGAAACGAATTTTTATTTTTTCACAGTGGGTCCTTTGAAGCGTGACGACCAACAAGTCGCGTTTCGTGAGGTGTTGGGACGCGATGAGCATCTTCAAGGCCTTTCGTCCCCGTTTGAATTTGTATGCGTTAGGACACTGCGTCTGCAAAATCTGTTGACATTTTAAAGAGGTTATTGAACTGTGAAAAAGTCAACACCGTTTTTAAAAATGCAATGTCAGTAATGAGCTTCCTGTTCCAAATCCCTGCTCATGTGATTGAATTTTATATTGTTGTTATTATTACAATTCTAGACCCGTTTCTGATAGGATGGAACGACTAGACAGATCATGTAATACTACTAATGTTTTGGTTTATTCCATCGCCGCCGTATGATACAAAACAGTACGAGGGCCAACAGTACGTGCGTTACCGAGGTTGGATTACAAATTACGATTTAATTTCAGCCGTCTACAACCTACCAGACGAAAAGTAAGAGGAGTAGTCAGTTCGTAGACAATGAAGAATTTACACATTGAGACATAATAGTTCTTCTACGGCTAGGATTACGCATTAGTAGGTTATATTATATGGATTTTGATTCTTTTGTCAGAGCCGATTTGGCACGTGGCTGGAAATGTTGAATCATGATACGTATCCATCTTTTTCCCTGTACCTGGGCTTTTTGACCGAGTGAGCGAAGCGAACGAAGTTCCGTTTTAGCTAGACTAGCTCTCTGGGTTTTGTTTGTTTGTCTGTGTTTGTCTCGCGGTAACGGCCAAATACATGAAACGATTTACCGGTATATAAAATGTTGTACGGAATAATTTTGGAAGTAAGGCTGAACCACTTTCTTGCAATGAAAACATTTGTGCGAGGGTTGGTTGGGGTGCCGAAGCAGAGCACTGGGCGGACATCATACAGGTGGTGCGGTTCGAATGAAATATGACAGGAATGGTCTTTGAAAGACTAGTTTACATGGTTTTAGAAAACGTGAGACAAGAAAACACAAAATAACGGTCGAAATAAAGACCAAAACTCATTTCTTCAGGAGGCCGGGAGGGGTACGGCGAGGGAGGTCTACTGTTCACAACACTATATCGCTTTAACGTGACCGGCCCAAGTAGAGCACCAGGCCGATAAGCCGTCAACAACTTTTGCAGCACTAGCCATTGCTTGTTTCTGAAACTATAGCTTTTTGTTAAACACTTTTTAACAAAGCAATACTAGTCATTCGTTGCAAACTCCGAACTCTCCAGCCCAAAGGATGGAAGGAGGGGGTTGACGCACATCCCAGTTTCAACTCTTTAGATAGTAATTATAACTAGCTCTACCTTGGGCGTAACATATGCCAGTCTAGCTGGTCCCCGCATTCACTGAATTCCCCTTCTCGAATCCCTCCCCCCCCCCCATCCCCACATTCCCCTATTGTGTAGTCAGATTCCTCGCCTGCGGATCCCTCGGTATCCGCGTTACACCCTCCCCGCAGCCCCTGCCTGTCTACCTGTCTGAGTTTGCGCGGAGCATGATGAGTTTGCTGCGTGCGTCTCATCCCAGCAAAGCGTTGGGACCGCTTCGTAGCGAAAATCATTAATAATGTGATGCAATCGGTAGGAATGGAGAGGGGGGAGGCAGGATTCGAAGGGGAGGAGTCGGTATATAGCTTCTAAGACACGAACTAACATGAAACCGGTTTTTTTTTAAGTTACACAGGTGAGTCGAGTCGGAGGGGAGCAAGTTGAAAGGGGCGCTAATTCGATTTGGATTGGAGACCAGGACGCTGACCATTAGGCTGTTGCTCGTTTTGCTCGGGGTAACCTGAATCCCCTCACAAAGCTAGCAGTGTGCGTGGGGACTTAGTTTCCCCATCTCGTAGTGGTACACGCTTGTGTATCCTGGGACTCAGGATAAGGACTCACGTTTGGGTGGGGGGTGGACTGGACAGGCGCTCCTAATTTCTGACGACACATAATTTTTTTGTGTGTGTGGTATACTGGTAATACTTTTGCGAATTTTTTTTCTTCTAATTTTAGCATTTGTGCATTCGGGAAGAAACGAGCCCCAGAATTGCAGTCATGCTCGTGTCGATTTTGGCTTGCAAATTGAAGGGCAAAAGGAAATAGAAATGTTCTAAATTAGCATTAAAAATGCAATTAGGTACAACGACGACAGTAGTGATCGCAAATTTTACTGCTTCTGTACAGGTGGTTTGATTAATGCTTCATGTGTTTGAGACATTAACAGGCATTAGAAATTTCCGATAATTACAGGAATTCAGCTTTTTCTTGAGCTGCTCTATTTTTTTCCATCATTTTCCGTTTTTCGTAAGTCACGTCTTAGTGATACTTTTTTCCGTTTTTTTTTTTAAATATTTGATTATCCCATTCGAGCCGCTTTTTCAAGATGTATAATTGTATTGGTGTTAATAACAATAGTGTGTTACAAGAAGTTTTAAAATCCGTCTCGAGATAACCTTAAAAGTTGAAAAGGACGTTAATTCGACTGTTTTTCCTCTTTTCTTTTCCATCTCTTATTCAACGACCTATAAACTGTTGGTGGTAAATGTGAGCGTAAGCCTAACCTTGACAACATTTTCTTGAATGCCATAGCCTACTACGATGGCTTCTTATCCTGATTAGGTGTAATAAATTGTTTGTTGACAAGCACGTAACCTACTCAGAACGTTTTAATACGCTGTTAGGAGGAAAAGTCAATAGGGAAATGGCAGTGGCATTGAAGAACATCAAGTATAACTGATTAAGGAAAATTTAAAAGAAAACAACTCAGACCTAGCCTCTCCACGTCTTCGTACTTCCGTATATAAATCTTCACAAACAAAAACTTACATAGTGCATTTTTTTTTTCATGTAAATTTTGTGAGGTTGGCTGTCCATAGGTGCGTCACTTCCGGTGCATAACTTTCTGTCAAGCCTGCCAGGCCTGGCTTTTTCCGGAATAAGTGACTGGCAGTCGGGCTGCCTGGCTGTGCGCATGTTTAAATTGTGTGCTAATTAATGTTTTTTTTTTTTAATTTTTTCATTGTATATTTGCTATTTAGTAGCGGACGCGTGATTATCCCATGTTTCGTGTTATTATGCGCCGGTTTTTTATTATTTTTTTAAAATTTATACTCCACATTTCAAAAAACACTAAAACATGATTGTATACCACCATAAAGAATTGCAAATGTTTTTGTTTTTGCTATTTAGCAATTTTTTAAAAATTTGTTTTATTTACTCTGTGATGTAGTTTTTAAATTTTCATTGAAAAAACAATTTTGACAGTGTAGTTATTGTATTCATTGAATTTCGTTTAATCAGTTCCAGATTACTACATTTCTGGTTCTGTAGCTTGGGTCATGTCAAGGCTACTCTGAACTTTAAAAAGTGCGCTTCACAATATACGCTCCTCTTTTTGAAACTTTTACTGTATTCGTGATTTCAAGTCGAAACTGGGCAACATCCGGGTTGCATTAAAAAAAATTATGCGTTTGATAATAAAAGTCCAATTTATTAAAAAAAAAAACCCAAAAAAACCGAAAGTGGTACAGTGCAGTTAAATACAGAAAAAACTACGTTTCTGAGCTTTAAACAGCACCGTTTTCAACGAAAGCAATAATAATCTATATTAATAAGATCGTATTATTTGTTTGTTTGTTTATTTGTGTGTGTGTCGCCAGATCACCGAGATTCCCACTCATATATTGTCCGCGGTCTATCTTGAGTTCGTCCCAGAACGACATAGATAATCAATTGTATATTTTTGGTAGCAGAGTACCTTGTTGATATCCAAGATGGTTACAAAAACAATGGCGGCCGTCGATTAATGCCGCTCCCTCCAGGAAAACGTACCGCGTACACAATAATTCTTATTTCTTTTGTTTGTGCGTCCACACGGAATGTCTGCCAAACGGAATTGTCTGTTCTGTATAAGTAATGATTCAAACTGTGTTTTCAACAAAGAGGCACAGTATGGATGACGTCATATTTTTTTCCAGTCAGAATATTTTCATGCAAACGGGATGTAGGCCTCTAACCGGAAATCACAACAATGCTTATTAAACAGGCCATATAAAGGGGGGGGGGGGGGGTGGCTGTCCTAGTAGTAATAATAATTATGTAATCAGCTAAAAGCAGCTGCGTCATAATAAAAACTAGCCGCATCGCTCGCTCCATAGGTGTCATCTCGCTTCTCTCGAAGAGATTTGCCTGAACAAACAATGACGTCATGAACGAACATCATGAGGGTAAAAAAATACTTTGACGTTATTTTTTCAGGTTTTTTCGCGCATTTGAGGGTGATAATTTCAAGTGTGTCGACGGATGTTAAGTGGTGAAACTGGCCGACACATTGGGTGATGGAAAGAATGGTGCTTAGGCCTAAGGAAGAAATGGGCTGACTCCATCTTTAGCGGTTCAGGTTTTAATGATCATGTAGCTCGCCCGCCATATAGCCAGGGACGGCAGCTAGCAAAGGCCAAGGCATGAAGAAAGCTTGGGGTACAATTAGGCCGGGAAAAATGGTAAGAATTCTAATGGACTAGCCGAAAGACTCGCCGAGGAAGACATCTTACTTCGGCAAGTATCAAGTTGGTAACCAGGAGACCCATCATGCCCCAAGTCCTAGGCAACGACAACAATGGCGGTAGAAAAGCATACAGTATAAGTTACAATTGTTACAAGGTGGTAATTAGTAATCATTGTAATACAGGCTTGATATTGAAGTCCACAGCCAAAGTCATCAGACCCAGGACCACAGGATATGAAAGGTCGACGAGGACCAAGCGCAACTGGTGATTGGTTGCGTCAACCCTCGTCGATACACAAGTTACAGCGATGAATATAAATAAGCCTAACCGGAGCGCAATTTAATTATATTTCATTTGGCCCTATTCCCATCTCAATAGGGGGTCTTGGTTCAAGAGGAGTAAAGGCACAAACACACTCGCACACACGCACATCATACGTTTTTAATGAAGTAGATTGCTTATTTTTTGGTGGCTTCAAAACTTTAGTTGATTTTCGGGGCATCACGTTGCCTTTTTTCGTTTTATCGTGGGAATTTAATTCTGACTTCTGGTACTACACTAAAGAAATTTTAATAATAATAATGTTCCTGTCCAATGTGCTATCCAAAATAACACAACTCCGCCTTGGTACAATATAATCATACCAAAAAACCAAACTGGTGAAAGAGCAGCCAAGTTGAGAATGATTCAGCCTTTAAAAGGAGTGATGTTAACATACCAAAACAATCGCCAAGTTAACACCGGCGAGTAATAGCTCAAAAGTTAAATGCAAACCATTACTGCTTCGGCAGCAGTGGTTAAGTTTTTCCTTTAACGTCTGTAGTTAAAAGTTCCCACATGGATTATTTTTTGTCAGGTGCGCCATTTGTTCTAAACTTCAACCGAATTCCAGCTTCTGTACCGCATTATTATTGTTGGCCAGCGCTTGGAAGTGTCCCAAATGCGTTCAGGATACGAAATTAATGCTACGGCGTCGCGCTGTACTACTACAATGTCTTCTACAAATGAATGCTGACGATTGTTGCCTTACTTGACACAACACAGTACTAGCGTGTGTCTAGATTCCAACAGTAGTTATTGTGAAAACTAGAAAGCACCTATTGTGCGTTGAAACGATTTCACTACAATAAAAGGTATTATCATGTTTCTTCCAGTCTGGATTGCATTATAGAGCAGCGTCAAGTGACGTCATATTGACTACGAGACACCATTTGGAGGTAATAGCTACAAGGTGCACTAGATTAAAAGGTAAGGGAAAACATCGGCACTTCTAGTCAAGACAGTGCTTTTAGAGCGGATTTCTTAAGCTTAAAAAAACGTTGTTTTCTCCAACTATAAAAATCGCGCGTTATAGGCTTAAGAAATCCAATCTAATAATAGCATTGACTTCAGTAAGACGCTCTTCTTTTCCCCCTCCAGTGCCCCTTGCAGCTAACCCAGTTACTGGCTCCACCATAGAGTTAAATACTATAATACTACGTTATGTCACTGCTGTATAGAGCTAACAAACTAGTGAAACCAAAGATTGGGATCACCCCATAATGGTGGTATTCAGTTTGGGGCCACTTTAACGTGAGTTCACTGTATGGAGTGGCACACCCGTTTTGTTTTACGAAGACGTATTGGGTTGAAACATATTGAAGTTTATTCATCCCAGTGTTCCTAAAAAGCTCACCTAACCTAAAGCGCTGGATTTATTAAACTGTTTTGCATGCCCCCTGGACCCCCTGGATAGTAAACACATTAAATCATCATTTTATGCTCCTGTTTGGATCATTTCGTACTATTAAAGCCTATAATGTTATTCGAACTAATTTGGAACACTTGTCGGGGGGAAAAGAGGAAAGAACTAGTTTTGAAAATAGATACAGCTTTTGTTAAGTTTGCAGATGTAGCTCTGTTTCATTGTCTGTAGGCTCACTTATTTAATTTGTTTAATTTTAAAACGTTGCACATCAACCCGGATAATACATTACTACAGTCTGTTCCTCATTATGTTTACAGTAAACTGACTGTATGACGCCACGTTTCCTTCCACTGCGAGTGCAAAAACACGTAAATATCCCACTCGTAGATTCTAACAGTAACTGTGTAGAGTCTACAAGTGTGATATCCACACGTTTTGCACTCGTACAGTGAAAGGAAACGTGGCGTCATACATCCAGTTTCCTGCAAACATAATGAGGAGCAAGGTACAGGGTTTGGTTGGGCTGGAACTAGACTGGTCAACCTGCCTTTTAGCCCAAGAATAAAGCCAGAAACGAATTGTTGATTGGTCAGGTTTGTTTTACCAGTTTTTATTTGGCGAGTTTTCTAATGCAGGTGATAAATCCCTCACCCTAAATCCGTGCTTGTCGAGTACGCGCTCCACACACACTGCTTATTAAAATATGGGAAAATTCGCGGCAGTTGGACTTTACTGATCTAAATAACAGGTATACTGGCAGGCAACGGAGCTACGATTTTTGCCGAAGAGGAGAGGGGAGGGGGGGGGGGCGAGTACAGAAAAAAGAGGCGACTGATGGGTGGGGTGTATACCTCCCTTAACATGAACAACCAATAACGTATGGGCAGCAGCATGGGCACCCGAATTTAAGAATTGGACAAATAGGCACCCCGACAAATAGGATTCAGACATATATGTAGACACCGGAAAATAGGTACCAAGTTTTAATTTTTTTTTTAAATTTGGGGTTTCAAGTTTGGGGGGGGGGGGGT
Organism: Lithobius niger; assembly: GCA_023313725.1. NCBI lineage: Eukaryota > Metazoa > Arthropoda > Chilopoda > Lithobiomorpha > Lithobiidae > Lithobius > Lithobius niger. Next base: position 6,068 of record JAHWFP010222377.1, on the reverse strand, counting down.
AGTGGGGGGACGTTTGCCATAAAATGTTTAAAGCAATAAAAACTGCTAAAGATTTGTCGGCATCTCTACAATACTAGCATTTCTGATGTTATGTGTTGGCCGCAGCGAGCACGGTAGCGCGAGCGAGGTAACTTAATTTGAAAGATTAATTCAAAAAAAACAAAAAAAAAAAAAATCCCCCCCCCCCCCCCCGCCCCCACGGACCCACAGGATTAAGTTATCCCAGATTTCAAACAAACGATACATAATATTTGAGGGTAATCCATCCCAATTAATAAAAAAAAATGTGTGCGTAGTTGTCCGGTGTCTATACTTGTCCAGTTGCCTATTGGTCCGGGTACCTATTTTTCCGAGTGCCTATTTGTCCAGTGCCTAGATTGGGATGTGCCTAATTATCCGGTGCCTGTGTGTCCTACATCCCTGGTGAGCCCAGCTCCCCCCCCCCCATCCGGTCCGATCCTGGCACCACCGATGTAAGCAGGGTTGTGATCTGAATAATCTAAATAATAATTCTGGATCCCGGCTGAGCTGATACGAAAAGAGCTAAGAAAATAAAAGTTAAAACAATCACTTTAATCGCTTCTCATTGTTTCCGTGCACGTGTAATGTCTTTGCTACGGTGCCTAAAACTAACAATTCTTGGTGCACGTGCTAAGAATTGAAAACTTACATCCAAACCGTTGATTGTTGATGGGTAAAATGAAAGAATCCATATTTCAGCTAAAGGCGTGTAGTTTTAAATCAAACTAAGCTACGTCTGGCCTCGAAATTGGCAGCTGGAAACGATGCAATGGCTAATTTAATTCGCAGATGAAGGCTTTCAGAGCTGAGCTGAATTGTTTCAAAGTGGACAACAACAATCACTGCTGTGCACGAGGCTGATTATTGCTATCTTGCAAAGTAGTCGTCTACAATCAAAGCTCTGTGAGTGAAAACAAAACAATAATGAGTCATTGTTAGGCCGTCATAGGCCGCCGATTTACTTCTTTCCTCTTCCAGAAAAGTATAATACCAAAGCAGCCGTGCTAAAGATTTCAACGTTTGTTCTACGAAATCTTATATATTTACTTCCCACAGAAAGATTGGTTCATGCAAAGATGGTTCAGCGCGCACATTCTTTAAACGGTGCATCCTGTGATTTCAGCCAATTTCAGATTGAGTGAGCGAAGCGAAGCCAGTATGCGGAAAAATTGGATTGAAGAAACTTAATTCAGAGAAAGCGTGTTTTAGCCAGTGTGCGCGAAAATGGGCGTGGGCGTGGGGAGTTGGATTGGGGAGTGAGTAGTGGGAGTAGGTACGGGAGGGTGGGGGGGGGGGGGAAGTGGGTCTGTAATATTAATCTATGACCGGCCCCGTGCATAGCACGGGCTTCCTCTAGTACAATAATATAATGATATAACAATATAATGATAAAGACTTGTTTGCCAAAAGAAAAGGCAAAAGAGCAAGGAAAGGACCCGGGGACCACTAACCACCATCCCTAATGGAAGGAAAGGGGGGGGGGGGGGGCGCAGTGCCGTCAGTCATAGAACTCCAGACGTAGAAGGAAGACCTTGAAACGGTGTTTATTTAATAATCTTTTAAAAGTGTGCACCGATAGGACTGAGACTGCCTCTTCACTAAGCAAGTTTCATGCAGGAACAAACCTATTGCTGAAAAAAAATTTCCTACAAATAACTTACCCAGAACCCCGTTACCACTACTAAATAACAACCCGAAGCCAACAATACAATGGAGCGTTTACGCAACGACTCGTCTTTGCATTCTCGTAGCTGAAATTTAATCGCGATGGCAAAGGTGTCGTTGCCATGGTAACATCGCTACCTAGCTAAACCCGACATCGTTTGACTAAATGCTTGCAGTATTATAACCCGTGACAATAATTTAAAGAATTCCTACTGGAGAAACAATTTTCCCTGTCGGTTCTGCGCCCACATTATTGACTGTTTTCGCTACGAGCTGGCAAGAGCTAAAACCGCCGCCATGTTAAAATTCCAGACGGATTCCATCTTCAAGCTACGATAATACAAAAGCGATACGTTGTGCAAACACGCCCTAATGTGGGCGAGCTGTTTACATTGAGTTGTGCAGTATAAATATGTGAATAAACGAAAATACATTACGAAAATTGTACAGGCTGGTTGTCAGACTGGTATCTAAACATGTCATGACTGGTGCTGCGGAACCGTGGCTGTTGTCAATTGAAGCTGCGCGGTTGGTAAACAGAATAGAGTGTTGCAACTAAGTACGAAATAAATACACGCAAATCTGTAAACACATTAAGTAGCGGATCCGAGACCGCCACCACCACCCAGAACCAATAACAGGGCTCCCAATTGTTTTAAAATTTATAAAATTCATAAAATTCTTTGATTTTAACGAAATATTATAAATTTGTCGTAAATTTTTGTTTTGTGCCATAAATATCATGAAATAATAGAAATTTCAAGAAAATGCTGGAAAAAAATCACACTGAAAGTACGGTATTCCATCACAAGTCGCCCATAAAGAAATCATGTCTTTAAAAATGCTTGGGCTTCGGAGAGTTGGGGGAGCATTAAACCCCCCCCCCCCTCCTCCCTCCTGTAATGTTTACAGGGCCCTGAAAACTTTCCATACATTATAAAAAAAAAAGGCTGATACAAACAGGTTTTAAAGTCCACAACTTTGACTGTTTTCGAAAACGTGTTAAACCGTCCTTTCCTTTATTTGAAATTTTTTTTAAATTTAATTTGGTCAAAGGATATCATGCACAGGCAAGCTTGAGTAGACATACGAACGCCGACTTTGTGTGGGTGGGTGGGACAGATTTTTTTTTGGACCTTAAGTGTGCGGGAAAAAGTATCATAAAAAATGTTAGGTCACGTTTTCATTTTGTCCAACAACCCCCCCCCCCCCCTTCTCCCCAATGCCAAGACACCAAGTGGTTAAAACTGAAAACAAGATACCGATTTGTTATAAAAGTGTCATAAAATTTGGATCAGTTTTGTCATAAAATTTAAATAAAAATGTGCGATTTAGGCGTGGGAGCCCTGCAGTAATATTAGCTAGCTATTGTGAGCGCGGCGTATCTTGAGTCCTGCAGATATTTTATGAGCGGCTACGTCTTCCTGGAGGGGACGACTTTAATCGACGGCCGCCATTGTTTTTGTAACCGTCTTGGATATCAACAAGGCACTCTGCTACCAAAAACATACAATTGAATATCTGAGTTCGTTCTGGGGTGAACTCAAGATAGGATGCGGACACTATAAAACAGGACAAGTCCAAAATCGGTAGGGCATCGAGGCCCTGGAGGCACAAACGTGATGAAGAAGGTCCTGTCGATCCAATACTAAACTGTTATAAACGCTTCCGTATTGCCACAAGGTCGACTAGGATAGAAGCTGAGGATCTCGCCTCCCGCCTCCACTCCTGGTCAACATCGCCAGTATCTAATTACAGTACAGTACCTTATTTCACCGTGGCGACGCTACTGAGGCAGCCAACTATGAGCCCGTGCGAGAAATGGCCTGGAACCGGAAGCGAAACTCGCAGTCGACCTTGGTTTGGAGAATCGCAACTCGTTTTTCTCTTTAAGCTCGTTGCAACGCCTTTACTTTCCAGTTACGGTTTTTTTGGATCAACACGAGTTACAATTTTCGAAAACATTTACAGAGTACTCACCAAAATACTGAAATCAATTTCCCTGAGTTTTTCATGGGTTTTCCAGAGCAGATGAAGTCATTTTTCAGGCTATTTACCGTAATTTTAGGAAGGAATTTTTTTCACACGTTTTACCAGTTTTGTGTTAAAAAGCTGAAGCTTATAGATGGGAAATACATTATTTATAATATTAATTTTTTTCTCTGAGTTTTCTAGGATTTTTTTTTTGTAAAAAATCAGATAATTCCCTGAGTTCTTCCTGAGTTCACACGTAGTTTAAATTTCCTGAGTTTTACAGATTGGTGGGAACGCTGATTTATTACTAGGTAAAAACCGACACAACGTAATTTTTAATGTAGGTTTTAAAGCTAATGAAGGGCGCTCGTTTGACAATTACAGGTAGCGTGGGGTCGCAATTCAAAACGAGATATAGTAGAACATGAGGCAGAATTATTTTTGTTACTCCTTTTTTACACTGTTGATCATATTTTAAACATTTTTCATTTACAGAATTTTCGTTTCGTTGTTTAAAGGCACATAAATCCTTCCGGTAAATGTCGTGCGACCCGTTGAGAATAGCGTTTTGAGGTAATGTCGCAAAATCATCTCGCACGAAAGAACAAAACAAGAAAATGACTGTGTTGGCAACATTTACATACGTTTGAACTATTGTCGCAAAACTGAGTCATACAGGAAAGCCTTCATGGATATATGTACCTTTAACGAGGAAATAGTATACATATCTCGATTATTATTGCCCCTTATGGAGTCCTCTTAGGGCTTAAGGCAAAACACATGATTTAGATCCGCTATACAAATCATTTGAAGCGAAAAAAAACCGTAATAACGCATTAAAACCACAAACAAGCGGTTGCAGCGACTACCTAGCAGCAACCGGTCTTCTGTACACCTCCGCCTCTTACGAAAACGTTGAGTGTCACACCTGTGTCACGCACTGCCACAGCGATCTCCATTATATATTCTAAAAGTATAACCATCACACTTGCCGGTTAAAAATGTGTTAGCATTTATGCCTAGTTTTAGATTTTTGGCGTAATTGTCAGATTTTAGGCATAATTTTTACGTGCCGTTTTAATTTTGTAAGTAGCAGCTAACGGACAATTGGGTTCGGGAATAGGCCTACTAATTTATGAAACACGGTGCGTGGAGACTTGACGTTGCCGTGGCAACTCGATTTTAGGCCTAATTTTCGGCTTTTTAGGCCTAATATTTTTTTTACCTGCGGTTTTAATTTAGTAAGGAGCAGCCAACGGAGAATTTTGTTCGGGCCCATTCATCCATGCAACACGGTGTCGAGACTGATTTCAAAGCTAAATGTGTGTCGTTAACGAAATCCTTTTGTTTTTACGGTTGCGTGTCGTCGTGTAGTGGGAAAATCCGACTATCAAATGTTTTATTTCATTTCCATCGAGAAAGCCTAGTTAATAGCTACCCGGAAGCAACGATGATTTAATTTGCCGTGTTTTTGAACTGATTTTTGGACCCAAAATCCAATGGTGAAAACCGTTTTTCTCTATTTGGTGTCGTTCTGGAGTTGAAAAAGGCGACGGACGGACGGACAAAGTCATTGTTATAGTCTTCTCAGCCGTACGGCTGTATAGAAGACTAGAAAATGTTTTGTAATAAAAACACTGTTGTCTGTCGCAACATGTATTTTAAGCATGTGTTTATAAAATGCTGCAAATTAAACACAATGCAACATCTGCAACACGTTGCAAGCGTTAATGTGTTGGAAGGTTTCTTCCTAGCCCACGCCATCTGTAAAACGCTTAAAGGGACACCCGGCCTGCCTTATAACATTCCACCTGCCTTATGACAACCACGCGCTGATCGCCGTCCGCGCATATAGCATCGTAAAGGTCAACTGAGATAGTAGCTGCGTTCCTCGCAGCGAAGAACGCAGCTACTGTCTCAATTGCTATTGCGCATAATAGACGAACTAGCATGAACGCATTAATCGTGTCGTCACGAACCGGAATGATTCTCGTATTTTAACATCACAATTTTTAACCTTCTAGGCTAGTGTCTTATGATTTTGCTTCGGCGATCTATTGGAATAATTAATTTTAATTTTTACCGCATTAGTCTTTTAGATTTCTGATCTAATGGTAATTATTAGAAAATTAGTACATGCACACACAGAGATGAAACGTCATGGTTATATTATTAATTAATAATAGTTAATTATTTATTATTCAACAGAAAACCTCATAGACGCCACATTTTAAAACGGATTTTTACCAAGGGATTGACTAACGGTAAGAAAATAGACCTTTGGGGCCATACTTGATGTGGTGGATCGAGAGAAATGGCGTTGGGAGGAATGTCCTTTTAAGTGTTTTCATGAGCTAAAATCTTCTAAAAAAGTTTATAATAAAATGTGTTTTTACAGGGACCACTGA
>JAHWFP010222375.1:0-17921 GCA_023313725.1 Lithobius niger | reverse complement strand
GACCACTAACAATCATCCCCAATGAAGGAAAGGATCCGAAGACCACTGACATTCATCCCCAATGAAGGAAAGTGTCCGAGAGGACCACTAACAATCATCCCCAATGAAGGAAAGGGTCCGAGGACCTCTAACAACCATCCCCAATGAAGGAAAGGGTCCGAGGACCACTAACAACCATCCCCAATGAATGAAAGGGTCCGAGGACCACTAACAACCATCCCCAATGAATGAAAGGGTCCGAGGACCACTAACAACCATCCCCAATGAATGAAAGGGTCCGAGGACCACTAACAACCATCTCCAATAAAGGAAAGGGTCCGAAGACCACTAATAACCATCCCCAATGAAGGAAAGGGTCCGAAGACCACTAACAACCATCCCCAATGAAGGAAAGGGTCCGAAGACCACTGATAACCATCCCCAATGAAGGAAAGGGTCCGAGGACCACTAATAACCTACATCAATGAAGGAAAGGGTCCGAGGACCACTAACAACCATCTCCATTGATGGAAAGGGGCTAATGCTGTCATTCATACAGTTCTGGCCGTCGAAGGAAGGCTTTGGTACAATGTTTATTTAATAGCATTCTAAAAGTATGTTGTGATACGGCTTGAGACTGCCTCTTCATTAAGCGAGTTCCATGCAGGAAGAACTCGATCACTGAAGACTAAATGTCCTAAAGTTTTTCTCAGACCGTAAATTTCTCAATTTAAAAGAATACCCTCTAGTAGCTGGCTTATCAACTTGAAAAAAGAAAAATCGGGAGGTAACATATGAGAAATTTTGTACGTCGAAGAACCACTTCAAGGAATCACTTGAAACGAGAAAAGTTTTTTCATCATCGGGTCCAATTTGAAATAGGAAGGCCAACTCTCAAAATGTAGGTGATTTATTTAGAATGTGTTTTTTTTTAAAAGCTAAATAAATATAATAAAAAAATTTACGTTACAACCATTGTCACATTGCAGAAATAATTACCATGAAATCAACGTTGTTGAGATACCTTTTTCGTATTGAAATCCTTTATGCACAGCTCTGAAACAGGACTTTTTGTTGTCTACTCGCTAAACCCCTTCTATCTATACTATTTCCAAAGCTTTCTATCGCATTGTTATTTAGTATTCAATACCACAAAACGACCGTTTAACGTCTCGGGTAAGAGAAGCAGTAGCTAGCTTTCGCCCAAACACTGACAATGTCTGAACAATCAAATGCCAGCAATTATATCCTGGGGAAGTCCAAACATCTCAACATAATGGGCTTCTGGACGAATATGGAAGATATTTCAGATTCATTTTCGTTACGGTGTTGAAAAAATCCGTTATTTCTTATGTACTCCGAATAGCAAATTGAACAACTTTCATTTTTTTTCCAATTTATTAATTAATTGCTAGGTTTTCGTTTTCATTTTCGTAGCAGAAACGGGACCCTTCAAATGTTACAGTTGTAGTACGAAATATAACTGTGAGAAGCCAGTATTACCACAGAAGACCTGCCTTATGGATCAAGTTTACTGCAGCAAAATAACCGAGCATGGTATGTCAGTGTCAATTAATAAATTGTATTATAATGCTTAGAAATTATGGATTGTGGACATTATGGATTTGTTGCCGAATTTGCAATTCGTCACACGTAGTTCGTGTTAGCGTGTCACGCTTATTTACACATACATTTTAAGCCACTGTCAATACAAAACAGAATAGAATTCAGAGATGAAGCATAGGACTTACAAGCTACCAAAATTAGCAGTAGAAACTGCAGTGAAGTACACGGGGAGGGGGGGGGGGGCGTAGAAGTAAGAAGCCACCATGCACCTTATAGCCCGGATGTATCGGAGTGCAGTTGGGGATAGTAGTATACTAAGCATCACACGCATGCACGGACTCGCGCAAACAGGAAGTGACGGCATAGGTGATGTCACTTCCGTCACGACGTTACCCTGATGATGTCACTTCTGGACACAACCTCCCAACGAGAAGTGATGCCATAACCAAAGGTCACAGATCAAACCGGATTTGACGTTATAGGTCAAACTGAAAGGTCAAGGTACACCGGAAGTGACGACATAAGTTAATGGTCTAGCCGAAAGGTTGGGTTAATAAATATGCGTGAAAATATCCCTTGTGCTACGAATAGTCGGAGCATGTTCGCAAGAAGTAACGTTTAAACGAACCTGAAAGGACATTACTCTCAGCACCATTATTCTCGATCCTCCACATCAAGTACGACCCCAAAGTTTTATTTACTTACCGTTAATCAATCCCTAGCTAAAAGTCCCGTTTTAAAATGTGGCGTCTACGAGATTTTCTGTTGAATATTGATAACTTTATTTACTGCGTCACGCACGTATATGATCCTTTGTGCGCCTACAATAACCATGACGTTTCATTGTTTCCGGTTGTAGCGACACATTTTTTCCTTAATGCTGTCACGTGACCCGCAATTCGTCTACTAGGCTAGACGTCGTTCACGTGATCACGAGAAGACGAGGGCGGAAGTGACGTTGTAGTATTACTACGCCGAATCTCGCGACTGCAGCGCGCGGACACATGACTGCGCGTGGCGTGCGACGACGATATTTTGTTTTTCGAGCCAAGGCCTACTGGAGCAGAAATTGCGCGTCTTGCCTCCCGACTCTTACGACGTCAGCTCTCGCGTGTGGCCAGGAATATAAAAACGTGTAGCATTGCTTTGGTGAAATAAGATTTTGGCAATGTTAAATCTGCTGGCTTGCAGCCAGGAAGAGCTTCTGTCCCAGATGGCCTTGCGCAAACGGTGAAACACGATGCGAGAGTTAGAACATGGCTAATCCTGATAAAACAACCGAAATCAGTGCGTATGGCCATTGGACACAAGACTAAAGGTTATGTCAAGACATTTATGCAGTTACTGTATTAAGTATATTCTGCCTAATTTCGATAATTTTTGTTTTTCTAAAGGTCGTGCAGTTTATAAAGGTTGTTCTAATTCTCGTCATCCAAAAGGCAGCGTTTGCATCGACGGAGTATGTTACGATGATTGCGATAGAAGTCTCTGCAACACTGCCGAGATGAACTATCCAAATCCGCTGGTGGTTATTGTTTTTGCACTGCTATTGGTTGCTGCGCCATTGCTGATTGCAGATTTTGTATCTTGATTAATTTTATTCGGTTGTGCAATAAACTCATTTTTTAATGTCTTTTTTTTCTGTCATGTCTGCTTATCTCACAGTAACCAAAGTAAAATGGCAGAATTAACGGGTTTTGCACGTGCTTATAGCTTGGTATTCACCGCCGAGAAAAATCGGCAATTTCGAATGTTTAGACACCCTTAATGCCTCATCTGCAAAAAAAAATATTAAATAAATAAATATATACATAAATAAATAAGGGGTTGAAGAGTAGCTAAAAAAAAATAAAACAAACGAAATTAATAATTGAAAAAAATTGTTGGGTAAAGATTTGCGCGGCTTATGCTACATTTTATTTCTGTTCTATATTCGCTATCAGTTCTCTCTAAGTTTGTCCCCAGAGAGAATCCAATTTTATGCGACACGTGATAAATGCCCTGTATCGCATTCTCATTCGCTTTAGTCCTTAGCACAGCTTCCTTATATGTAATCGGGTTTCTCAGAGCATGCCACCCGCGTGGTCTAATACCGCCAAAAACTGCTGCTAGGCGTGCTGAAAGCGCCCGAATCATAGCATTGATTAGTGTTAGCGGGATGGACAAGAACGTGGTAGTCTTCTCGTTATTAGTTTTCCCGGTGTTGCAGCATTAAAGGAACATTGTTTTAAGGGAACGGTGACTATCCTCGAAGTCTAACAGCGATTTATTGCTACGTCAAACGAACGTGTGATACATTTTTAATGAGAATAGAAAACACCACAGCTTAATATACAGTACAATACACGCGTACGTTTGTGGTTCTTCTGTTTGAAATTCAGGAAATTAAGCCTCCGGAGGCTTTATTTTGACGTCGAGTGGACAAAGAGTTACGCAGCATGAAGCCATTCTTGTTAAACTTGAATAATTTGGTGTCTATGCAGTGTTTTCAGTTTAAAATCTGCATATCACGTGTCATGAGTCAAAATGTAACATATTTACCGAATAAAATACAAAACGGGCATGTAAAATGACAAAACCAGACTGACAAATTTCGAAGCGGTCACTTAATCTGTGTGGTTCCTGCGTGCACGGACGGATTGAATCTGAAGTAGGGGCAGGGATCTACTACAGTGCCGACCGGGTCTTGGATGAAAAATAGCATACGTGACTGAGGTGGGCAGTATGGCCGACGAAAACGTCACTTGGGCGATTAATTTGTTCCGTTGCCGCTTTCTGTAAACCGAGGGTGTCACCAACCGTACAAATTGCCAACGACCGTGTCGCTTTTTTTTTTTTTTTTTGTAAATTGAGAGAAATAGCTTAACTGTGGATGAGTGATATTTTTAAAAACTATTTTAAAATACTTTTATAGAGAATAAAAATTTGCCACCAGATCTACGTAAAAATTTAAATTATTATTTTGAAAACCGTCACTAGCTGCCAATAGATGTCGCGGCTCTCCGTACAAAGATGATACCTCGAAGAACAGACCTCGACGAAATGAATCAGTCGTGGTGGCCATTTTGTCTACCCCCCTAATATCGTTGTAGGCCGGGCCGGATAGTGTACGTAGCATGGTAGTGATGAAATAAGGTCGTATCTTGTCACCTAAAATCTTTAGCTTAAGTGTAGTGATAACTTGCTTACAGACAGCAACAGAGTGGAGCGGGATATGTCTTGGACGATGATACTATGCATCAAGGTTTAGGCTATTTAGGCCATTGCTGATGAGGCTTTTCTAACTGAAGAGTCACCGGCTCTGCAGCATTTTCTGTTACTCCTGACCCTTTTCTGTTACTAAAAACGCAAATATAAAGTTTAGCCCAGGGAAAACGCATGTAATGAAGTTAAATGAAGATTCTCATTATGACTGGAAGCTTGGTCTTTAGAAATTGCAATATACACGTTATGATTGTCCGAACTTTAGCCATCCAATCAGAGACAATGCCAATTGCCAACAATACTAACAATGGTAAGAACAATACTTTCGTACTTATGCGCCGTCCCTCGCCATTCCCGTTACACACTCAGGCTGTAAACCAGAAAAAGGTTTGCTGTTCGTATCGTACTCCAGCCATTCGTACAATTTCCTAGCTGGAAGCCTTCCCGCTATCTCGATACCGGTGAATAATCACCCTATGTGAATTAACATAGGGATGAGCGCACTAGATCTAGCAGTTGAAACGTTATTGAGGGTCAGATTTTGCATTGAAAGTAGTTTAGCTGAAATTCCTATACGAGTTAATTTTTATCAGGGGGATCATTGCCCTCCATTTTACCACAATTTAAGCCTTTGTACCCCACGATTTTTCTTCCCCAAGTACCTAAAATGTACCCAACTATGCTTCAGGATACAGTTGAATTGATGTTATGTTTGTTGCCTAACTTGGCGTGACACACTAGCCTGTGTCTAGATAATGTTTTGTCACACACAAATTCCGAAGTTTGAACGTTATTGTTTTCTGTGGATTGGACGGTACAAGTTGCAGATGACCGGTAGCAGTTAACGCTCTCTAAAACCCTTTGACCCTTTTTGTGGCTGAAAAAGGTAGACCCATTGGGTCTGTCAGTTTTTAGACCCTTCTGCCTCGTGCCATCAACCCCAGGGTATGTTTTATTAAAATTGGCTGCCTGTTAGTGGTCCTACAGGACCTTTCACATTCCAGTTGTTCTAACAACAGAGAAAATATTATTTTACAACTGCTATAAATCTTCGAAGCATTAGCGATCTTAAATGCTGATCTTGAACGAGTTCGTGTTTATTGGTGAACACTGACGTCATTGTCCGCCTTGAGCGCATGACCTTGTTGCAGTCAGTGCTGCAGAATGATCAGTTGCAGATTTATGCGATTTTTCAGTACAGGGAAGTTAACTTAATTTATAGTTAACTTCCCTGGAAGTGAATGTAGCTGTTTTTGTGATCGGGATGTACGATTCATTTTGATATGTAAGAGTCAAGATTTCCGAGACCACTTGCCCACTTTCAGTCAGCTGCGAACTTAAATCCACAAATAGGGCGTAGAAAACATGTGGAACGAGTCGAATAAAAAGTTGGGTTAAAAAGTTAGGTGGTTACCGCCTGACAGACAGACAGACAGACAGACACCAGTACAGGATGATGAGTTGTTCTGCATCACACTGCATGCCACTAACACTGGGATTACTGGAGTATATAATTGAGTCAAGTAAAATAATTGAGTGATTTGGTCAGAAATAAAATAATTCCAGTTTGCACGCATTAAAACTAAGCATATAAGCAAATTGTGCCGATCACTATTACTCGGCCAAGCAAGAAATGCTCTAATATCTTGCTCTAATTCAACCGTGACAGTTTTGTTTCAAAAGGTGTCAAATTGGCGGTAGTGTTATTTTTTTTACAATGTGTACAATCTTCTGTATTCTTCACACTAAAATATCTTTCACTATATTATATGACAGCAAATGGCTTATCTTGTTCCCGTAGTTCTTGGGGCAACTCACCTTATAGAACTCGTGCATTTCATACACCAAGCTCCATTGTCGTGAAAGTTTCACACAAATCAGAAAAAAAATGATCGTATCGTATCCCAAACCACTCAAGCTATTTCCCATTTGTGCAAATCAAAATTGAATCCATTATTTGACGAGGGTATACAAGGGCGTGAGAAATGGTCATTTCCTAACCCTCATACCATTTGTGGGCTACATTGTGGATACTTGCAAGGGCGAGTGAAATGCTCATTTTCTAACCCCCCTATCTAGGATCATTTACCACTGAGGGAAAAAAAAGGGAAATTGTCAAATAAACGACTTTTCAACTGCTAAAGTTATCAGGGGAAAGAGACGACAATTTTGCGGGTAAATATGTAGAATCTTACACATGCCACATTCGAAATGAGCGCGAGCCGATTTCCGAGGCCCTTTTCTTTCTGATGGCTCAGAGGTAGGCCGAGTCGGGATTGAACCAGGGAACTTTGGCTCACAAAAGGGTTGGTCTACCCATTGAACCAACCTGACTACTGAGGCAATATGAATAAAATACAGCTCTAAAAAAGGATGAAATTGAATTCAAAGGGTTTCACCGAGCGTTAACCGCTTCCGGTCATCTGCCCGACAAGGTCCTAAGTTTGCAGGACCCGGGTTTCTAGTTGGTCACCCATCTAAGTACCAATCGGGGCCGATGTTGTTTAACTACGGTTATCACTCATACAGGTCCGACACGGGCTGAAATCTTGTACGTTCTCTGATTTCGGATTGCAAATCCAAGTGAAATCTGCAAATTCAAGTGAAATCTGCAAATCATTGCAAATATGTAAATCTCTGTAAATCCTGCAAATCAGTGCAAATGAACACGAAATCTGCATATCAGCTTGATATTTGCAAATCCAAGTGAAATCTTCAAATCCAAGTGAAACCTGCAAATCGTTGCAAATCTAAAAATCTCTATAAAATTCTGCAAATCAGTGCATATCTATGCAATGTCTGCAATTCTATTTGCAAATCCAGTAAATTCTTCAAATCCACACAAATCACTGCAAATCAGCAAATCTAAAAATCTGCAATTCTGTAAATCGTCATGAAATCTGCAAATCGAAGCGAAATCTTGAAAATCCGAGTAATCCGTACAAATCTGTACAGGTCTTGCAATCCGTACAAGTTTTGCAAATCTGTGCAAATCCCTGCAAATCCAATGCAGATCTGCAAGTCTTGTAGTGATTTTGGATTTGACAATCTCGTACGCTATTTCCGGTTTGTTAAGCATCTCGCGAGAAACCGGTGTTACCAGCAAGGCAATGCCGCGGAAATTGCAGCGTCAACGTCCTTTTCAACAATGCTGTCCATAAAGGAAACTTAACAATTACCTCCTGTAACAGTACCCATGTTTAGCAGCTTTTTCCTGGACAACACTACAACACAAATTATTATTTTTTTTATCTCATCCGGTCTCCACGAACGTTAAGAGCAAATATGTACATGATCTCAAAGGCTTGAGCCCCAGTGATTCTCAAACTCACCCTGCAACTGTATTATCAAGGAAAACTTGGAATTTTAACCTCACATGCGTAATGATACAGTTTACATAACGTTGAGATTTTCATTGGCATCGTCAAATGTAATTGCCTATCCTTGCTCTGGATACTCTGAAACGTGTTATCAGTAAGTATTGGGGGCAATTAATTTAAATATTAAAAAAAAAAACAACCCTAAAGTGGGAAAATTGACAGCCACTTAAAAGTTTCGCAATTTCTGACGTGCACAAATTACAAAGTTGAAACTTGTTTCGTACTGGCGATAATGATCTGTGGCGAGGAAAGATCAAAAACGCGATCGTGGCGGCACTCCCTCCGACAACTTAAGCAGTATTAGTTTAGTGACTCGTAGTGCGGAAATGAAAGGAGCTGTGTAGAAGAGATCACCTTCACTACGCGAATGGCTTCGTAGTTGTTCGTTTTGCTACTTTAGTGTGTCGGTGGTGGTGAGGTTATTTATATCATAGGTTAGGTTTAAGCTATGTGTATTGCCTTGGTGCGAATTTCACCGGGCAGGGTACTGGTTTCATAACGGAACAATTTAACGGTAAGAAGTTAGTGAGCTAATTTACGAATATGGCGTAGAATGAATGTGGATAATTTGAAACGGGTCACTTAATGGATTTAAAAGTTACCGTGAATGCAGACAATCGTACACCAACACTCTTTTTCCATTTTATAGAATAGGTCAATCTTTCGTGTGGGTGTTGGTGAACCGTTATGCATAATGTCGCCAACTCCGGACTTTTAAAGTCTTTCCATGGTGAAACTCGTCCTCTGCCTTGTGAAAATCGAAATTCTGGACAGGCAATTAACCTATAGGTATATCTCACTTCGAGGATGCGATTTCGCTTTCGTTCTCATTATGCCCATACTAGGGAAATAACGTCACCTTCGTTAAATATCGGAATTTTACGGAAACACGAAGTTGCTTCTTTGGAATAGTTAAGCCCGTATTAAGGTAATGAAGTTACTTTCGTGAATCATCGGGCTTTTACGGAAACAGGAAGATGCCTTTCGGTCAAGGGACGTTTAACGTGGCGTTATCAGCGGCATTAAAATGTCGTTTAGGCCTAATAGGAAACATCTGAGACGGAGCAAAAGAAATTACAGGTTGGTTAACGAAATGTGATGGTGGCTGGCATCGCTACACCAACTAGGAGAAAACGTTGTAAACATCATAAAACTAAACATCGTCAAAATTACTTCATAATTCAAAAATCGAAATTAAAACCGTAAAACAAAATTACCTCGGAGAATCGTTTTGCAGAAAGAAAACAAAAATTCTCAAACGGAATTTCACTCATGCTTCTATGAAATGTATTATTTAAATAAATAAATAAGATAGTTCTGGCCACCGTAGAGGGGGACAATGTAACGGAAGGGCAAGGCCACCGACTCCGTCCCATAGAGGAGAAAAAAATACAAAGAGACGGGGGGTCCATGGGAGTTTTGGTAATTTCCGATAATACTAAAAGTATCAGTAAGTCCTATGGTGGAAGTGAGACAGGTCACAAGCGGCAAGTAGTATGGTATGCAGAAGGTATGCAGGGAATTGGTTGAAACCACAGCCTCAGGCAGGTAGTTCAGCATTGGACTACACATGACGCGAAGAAAAACTTATGGCAGTCAAGCTGCGACCCAAGAGCTTGAAGCTTAAGCGAGTGGCCCCGAGTCTTGGAGGAACTGGAAAAAGTAAAAAACGGAAAGTCCACTGGAAGGAGATTGTGAATGATCTGTAAAGTCAAAACCAGGTCAGCAAGTAGCCTACGCAGTTCAAGGGGGTCTAAGCCAGAGAGGCGCAGACGATCAGTATAAGAAAGGTGCCGGAGACCAGGTAGAGACCAAGTGAAGGAACGCTGCACCTATTCCAATCGGTCAATGTCTTGGAGAAGGTGGGGCGACCAAACGGAGCTGGCGTACTTCAGTATAGGCTGCACATAGACTTTAAAAGCCCACACGCGCGTACGGAGATTAACAAGAGCAAAACAGCGATTATTTGTGCCTTTTTAGCACTCGACTCCTTTCCAACAAATTTCCCTCGACCTTCGGTCTTGGGAAATTAAATCTGGAAAGCAGTTTGTGTTAAAACACACAAATTACCGATTTCAAATTCGCGGTAAAGCCAGGAGTACTTCATGAGTATTTAAGTGTGACAGTATGGCACTTCAAACTATTACGAAAACCATGCCACACTTGAGTATGTACAGTTTCAGCAATGATATTTTTTGAAAACTCTCGGCTTAGGACATTGGCCTTATCAAAAGTTGGTATAACCCGCCATTTCATTTAAAAGGTGGAAGAGTTCACCCGCCACCGAACCGAACTTGGCATTAATAAATCTAAAAAGTGAGGTTAAGTTTCTGTCGTTCATTAACTTATTTTCTGCGTTCATTTCATGTTCTCGTTAAGAGTTTAGAATATGTCTTTTGGCAAATGGTGTAATCAGAGCGAGCTGACTGGGAACGTGAAGCTTTACAAATTCTCCAGACTTTTAATTTCCTGTTTCATAACCTGAGTGTTTTCCCGAGCATTTTGGGGTGACATGTCACTAACCTACTCGCGTGCCTCTTACCCGGTCAGTGTGGGAAGGTTTCAAACTACAATTTGTATAAAATTTCAATAATTTGTGAAAGTGGTTACACATCTCGTCTGTATCAGTAATAATAAGAATTATTAGGGTTGGGGAAGAGAATTTGCAACTCTAAAATTTCCCTATTGAAACGTGTTACATTCATTCCTGTTAGTTCCGTCCGAGTTTTCAGACAACGCCACGCGTACCATCTGGTAATTTTTGCTCATGTGTCTGCCTAAATCTAAAGTAAACTAATTACAATTAAGCTAAACTAAATAATAATTAAATACAAGCTAGTTTCGTTTAGTTTAGTTTAATTTTAGGCTGCAAACTAAGTAGAAATTCCAACATAAAACTCATGGCGCCCTTTATAAACTTAGATGGAATTAATACGAATGACTCTTAAGACGTTTCAGAAGGGGTCTCGGTCAAAAATTCTGCTCCCTGACCCTATAAATTCTTGGTTATTCCCAACAACTCAGTGGCCCAATCGACTGGCTAAAGGTGTGACGTAAGCAAAGTGTAATCGATGCAAGGATATGATATGACATTTAATTTAAAAGTTACCATGTGGTGGTAACTCGCTCCAAGACAGTCATTTACAATGACATCAAAAATCATTATGCCGTCGTCAGCGCAGACAAGATCCAGTATATTGTCTGGTCTGGTTGGTTTGGTAACCTGCTGGGTAAAGCCGGATTCAGAAACACATTGGAGGAATATCCAGCCGTTTTCATGGCTAGAGTAAACCTTAACCCATTCAAAAAATGACGTGTTAAAGTCACCAGTCAGAATAATTAACCTACTACTGTTGGTAGAGGAGTGCATAGTAGTGCACATTTTTATACAATGGCAAAATCGTCTTTGTTGTGAATATGGCCTAGCAGTAACGGAATGTGCCAGATACCATGTCTAAATAAGAGAAATTCAACATCAGTGGTAAAGTCACCAAATGTAAAGTCAATGTTTTGCCTAATTGCCACAAGAAGGCCACCGCCCAATGAGCCCTGATCCCTGCACACATCATTATAGGGATAGCCACCAACAACCAAATTGTAGGGTTAGACATCATTCAGTCACAACTCAGTGGCCAGCAGGATGTCTTACTTGTCTGCACCAAACAACAAACTAAAATCCTAGAGATGCGTACTGATAAATACTATACATATTCATCAATACACACTCAATACCCATCCTGGAAGAGGGTGCCAAACGATGAAATTTTGTCACAGCATGGGTGCCAATTTTCAATTTAAATAAGAAGCAGGACCCCTTAAAGGATCCAGTTTCTCAAGTAATGTTCATTTGAAACTGCCAAGGAAATCTCACCGGCGAGGCCAGCCTTTCCCTTCTTGGAAAGATTGATGCCATTACTAGAGAAATATCCCAGTGAGAAAAGGATTTGGATACAAATACAAGCTGTCCAGTTCGTAACTGTCCCAAACTGATACGAACTGGACTCTGAGAAGACTGCTCATCCTGACAAGTCCACAATTATAGCAAGTTCACTATTACCAAATATTTTACCTTATCGTGTCGAGAAGCCTACCAACAAATTGGGAGAGTAGGCCACGGCAAATGATCCTAACCCCAGAACCGACATGCTTGATCTGGTCAACGGTGGTAGCAATAAGTGATGCAATGAAGGATGCTAAGTTGCGTATCCCGTTATTGCCACCAGCACACAAGGTAACAGATGGATTAAGTACAGTGCGTTCCAGTTTCTCGGGAAATCTATGTGCAATTTGCTCCACACATTATCCATGCCACATCCAGGTTATCGAGTGATATGATAGGGTGTTAGATGAACAACCCTCACATGGAAATCACCAACGACAACCAAGTCCGTATATGACTGGCTACTGCTATGGTTGGCCGAAGAAGGGGAATTTTCAGCTGTTGGCACTAAGTAATTTGCTGGTTAGTCAATGTATGATGGCGAGAGTTACAGGTTGGTAATGAAGGGTTATGTTTCTCCAATTTCTCCATCACGTCAAATTTGACCTTGCCTCTGGAAGGAGCACAACTCGAGGATATTCCGGAACTGGAGTCACCAAGTATCATTGGTACCCGTTCAATTTCATCAATTGCATGAAAAGCTTGTGCACCACCACTCCTGAAGCACCCTGTCAGTTTACAGACTTTGTGCGAAAATCTTATCGTATTACCCCCAAATGGTGTAGAGCTATTACTACCAAGAATATATGGGTACGATGTTTACTACTGCAACTAAAATGTACAACCAAAAACCTACTTGCCTTTAAGGTAATTTTCAGTAACAACTTTAACCATTCCATGACAGCATTCAAGGATTTGTGGAATTCACGGCTTGGTAAGAAATCATTTAGGGCCCACAATTTTGTCTAAAATCTGTTTTTCTTTTTCTGTTTCTCAGTTCCTTTTTTGTTGCGACATGGTCTACAATAAGACAATGAATGTATCGAAATTGTTTCTCGTCTTTGTCTGCATTAGCTGCGTTTCAGTAATCTGCAAGGCTAACAGTAAGTACTATCAGAATTGCGTAAAGTAGGAGTCTCCAAAATACTTTAAGTCAAATGCATGGGGTCGCAACTGGTTCTGAGTTGCGACCCCACGCAGCAAATTGTCAAATTGCATTACTGTACGGAAAACTTAACTTGAAAATTGTTTTACGTAGGTTTTACCAAATACATATTTATAAAAATATGATTAGTGCTGCGATTCGTTCAAGTGAACCGAAATTATAATCTTGGAACAAGGGTTTAGTGAGTAACATGTTTAGGAATTGATTAGAAATTGTAAGTTTCACCACCTCCTGGCTTTAGGCAAATGGTTCAAATCCTTCTAGCTTTGCCTTGGTAAAGTAGGATGTTGGTGATGCTGAATGACCTGGCCTGAAGCCGTTTAGTGATAGCTGCCATTTCGATCCTAGTCAACCTTGTGGCAAGTGGTGAAATATGAGTAGGACGTTACAACATGACATCCTTGTAGGCACGCAGTGAGTCCACGATCTCTCGTCTAAGGTGTAGCTTTTTCCACCTATTAAACCCTTACTGGTATTACTAAGATATTCTTCCCTCTGCTAGCACGGAATGTTACAAAATCAGAAGTGGCACCCCAGGTGTAGAAAATCGGAAGTGGAATCTCCGGTGCCCAGGTGCGATTGGCTGAAACAGCAATTCACTACTCAACATGTTTAAGTACGCAGTTCCTCCTGTTCCACTCTTCTTAACCTATCAAACCATTGCTAATATTGCTAACATATTCCTTCCCCTGCCACCACGGAATGTTAGAAAATCAGAAGTGGCATCCCTGGTGCCCAGGTGCGATTGGCTGAAACAGCAATTTTCTACTTACCATGTTTACATAGGGAATGCCCCCGGTTCCACTCTTCTTAACGTATCAAACCCTTGCTAATATGTATTACTAAGATATTCCTTCCCCTGCCACCACGGAATGTTAGAAAATCAGAAGTGGCACCCCTGGTGCCCAGATGCAGTTGGCTGAAACAGCAATTCTCGATTTGTCAGTTCCCCCAGTTCCACTCACCTTACCCTATCAAATCCTTGCTAATATTGCTAAGATATTTCTCCCTCCGCTGGCACGAAAAGTTAGAAAAATTAGAAGTGGAACCTCTAGTGCCCAGGTGCGAGTGATTGGCTGAAACAGCAGTTCTCAACGTATCATGTTTATGTCGGCAGTTCATGCAGTTCCTCTCTTCATAACCTTTAAAACCCGTGCTAAAATTCTGATATTCCTCCCTATCCATAAGTGGAATCCCTGGTGCCCTGTAGCTGAACTACCAATTCTCTCCCTATCATGATGACATATGTCTTGTTAATATTACTAAGACATTCCTCTCTTTGCCAGTATGGATGGTTATATAATCACAAGTAGAAGTCTGGTGCCCCCTAGGCATGATTAGCTGAACTACCAATTCTCTCCCTAGCATGATAATATAATTTCCCCAAATTCTCTCAAACCTATCTTTTAATACTAACTAATATTACTAAGACATTTCAATTTATTTATTTTTCATAAAGTTGAGAATATTACCCTTTTCGTCTTCACTTCATAAATAAATATACAGGGTGGTCCACAAAAAACTTCGATCCACCCTAACAGACGCATCAAAACATCACCTAACCTAACATAGGTCGCGGCTTTCATTAGGTCGCAGGCCAAGACTTGGTATAGGTCAACATTCGCATTGGTTGGTCCGTAGGAAGTTCTTTATATCATTTGACTATTTTAGTCACAGTAAACGTTTACCTTTCTTTATGGGTTTGCGTAAAGTTGCTTCATTTTCTTCACAGATGTTCAGAATTGTTATTACTGTACGTGGAACGACAATACCACCGACTGTAAAAATGCAACCGAAATGACATGTCCTCTGGATCAGAAGACTTGCGTTAAGCAAGAGATCAGTGGTAAGAGTTACTACAATCTGCCTTTTCATTTATTGGTTTAAAACATTTTTCCGAAGGCGTTTTTGGTTACCTCAACGTTTGAGCGTAAATTTTTTTTAAACTAACGACGAGAAAATTAATGGCCAAAATGTTTAAAGTTTACTGGCTGCTTTCCTCATGTAGAAATTTGGTAGTTCCGAACATGTAAATCAGGAATATGTAAATAATAAATCATAAGCTAATAACTGTCAGCATCTGTCAGAATCGGAATATTCCACCTATAAGAATGGGGGATCAACTGCCCTACTGGTATGCTGAGCCTAAATGCTGAGAAAGAAATGAAAAATGCCCCAACTGTAACTTGAATCCAGAATATCCCACCTAAAGGTAAGGGGACCAACTGGCCTACTGGTGCTGAACCTAGCTTCAGGCTGCAGCTGATCATAGAAGCTGTTAACACTTTCAGTGGTGACCTAAAGTTCAGAAACATGCACCCAAGACTGGATGTCGTGGGGAGAGTTTCATGAGTCATTAATTGTTTTAACTACCAGCTTTGTATCCGTTCCTCCACACTAAACTAAATGCCTTGGGCGAGTCTCATGAGTCGATTAATTCTTTTAACCAATGGCTTTGCTTCCTTTACTCCATGCTAGACTGGATGTCCTGGAGCGAGTCTCACGAGTCGGTTAATTCTTTTAATTACCAAGCTTCCTTTCCTCCACACTAGACTGGAAGTCCTGGAGCGAGTCTCACGAGTCGGTTAATTCTTTTAGCTACCAAGCTTCCTTTCCTCCACATTAGACTGGATGTCCTGGAGCTAGTCTCATGAATCGGTTAATTCTTTTAACTACCAAGCTTCCGTTCCTTCACACTAGCCTGGATGTCCCAGACCGAGTCTCGTGAGTCAGTTAATTCTTTTAATTACCAGCTTCCTTTCCTCACAGTAGACTGGAAATCCTGGAGCGAGTCTCACGAGTCGGTTAATTCTTTTAACTACCAACTTTGCTCCCTTTCCTCCACACTAGACTGGATGTCCTGGGGCTAGTCTCATGAATCGGTTAATTCATTTAACTACCAAGCTTCCGTTCCTCCACACTAGCCTGGATGTCCCGGACCGAGTCTCGTGAGTCGGTTAATTCTTTTAACTATCAAGCTTCCTTTCCTCCACGGTAGACTGGATGTCCTGGGGCTAGTCTCATGAATCGGTTAATTCTTTTAACTACCAAGCTTCCTTTCCTCCACACTAGCCTGGATATCCTGGAGCGAGTCTCGTGAGTCGGTTAATTCTTTTAACTACCAAGCTTCCTTTCCTCCACCTTAGCCTGGATGTCCTGGAGCGAGTCTTATGAATCAGTTTAAAACCAGTGCAGGATGATTACCCTCCACAATAATGCTAAAAAATGACACAACATCACACTGAAACACAATGGCTTCTTGCTGTGTACATGGTTGTAAAATGATAGGGGAAAGGATGATTGTCTAACTGGAAAATCGCATAATTGGAAGAACGTATATATTATAACAATATAACAGAAAGTCGTCTAACACGAAATTCACGTAGTGGAAAATCGTCTAAGGTACCTGCCTCGTTCACGCTGCTGCGCCCGCTGCTGCTATACAAGTAACATCAGAAACCGCAGCCATATTAGTGTGTTGTTAGACGATTATCCATTTTACGATTATCCATTGTGTGATAATCCGTTTAGTTGATTTTCCATTATACGATATTCCGTTTATATGATTTTCCAGATTTTTTATTTAGGCAGATAATAGACAATTATCCCATTAGACTATTTTCCAGTTAGACTTTCGGCCGACGCCCCAAAATGATTATAAGTTGGATGAAATATCTAATGGCGAAATATGAGATACCCAAAAGTGGTGGTTATTTAATCCATTTCTAACCATTAGAAATACATAGATTGGTTGTGCTAGAACGTTTGACCCACTTTTTCGTGAACCCAAGGGTCAGTCTCTTCTACTAACACTGCTTGATCCACAAACCCATTCTGACGCATTAAAACATAACTTCCCATTCCCATACAGCATGACTGGTCCAAAACATCATATTTGCGATCAGAAGGTGGCAATGATGGTAGGGTTGGACCTGAGCTCCGATTTTTATATTTTTTAATATCGGAATTATACAGAGTCGTTTAGTGTTAAGTAATCAATTTGTTATTCAAAACCTGAATCGTTGTTTATTTCGTAACAAATTTGATAGCAAATTAAGAAAACAATAAAATCTATCCTGTACCCAGAAAGTAATGACTTGAAGATTTGAGTTATGACTTAATGTGACGTAAAATCGCTTGAAATACAGTAATAACTTCGGCTTCTTTGGTCTCTCTGGTTATTAAGACAGTGTGATATTAACGAATTAACTATAATACATCGATAAATGCATCGATAATGCTACAAAGAAAAACAATTTTATCTGATGTCCCAGAAAGGTCAGCTCACAACCTAAATCGGGTGTACGTCAACGGGACGTTTTCTGGACTGCCCAATCCTGGTCGTGGTCGGGTCCACTGGACATATTGAATGTAGTCTTTGGTCCAACAAAACCAAAGACGGACTTGATGATTTTTGTACGTTCTGAAAGTCAAGTGGAAATATAATGGTTGTCGAGTGTTGTGAGAGTTCGTCTACCTACCCATTTTGACCTACTGACCCAATTTTACCGGCTGGAATTTTTCGTTTCTATCTGTATACTGGGAGGTCCACAAAAAACTCACGACGCAACTTTTTCTAAGTCTAACTTTTCTAGTTAGCACCCCTCATAACCAGGAGAGATCGGAAATTAAATCTAATGAAACAGGAAGAGTCTGCCCTGTCTTGGTTCTGAGGGGTGCTAACTAG